>JAHHUM010001816.1:259086-362516 GCA_036173005.1 Crenichthys baileyi
CAGTAAAAGTGTCAGCTTCATCTGTTTTCAGCTGCCAGGAGCCTCAACTGGGATCTGAAGATATGTGTCACAGTGGAAAATGTCACTGGGGATTACCTTAATGGGTCACTGATTATCCATTGTACCTGTTGGATTATGTCTTTTGAAAAAAGTTCACTCTGTCTATTGCTTTACTCATTTTTTTCAAAAAGTTGTTATATAAATGTGAAGCTTCTGATTTCCACAGTATATGGTGGATTCAGCAAGAAATCAGGTAAATCAGACTAAACAGGTTTACTCTCAGATAGATAATACTGTCTGTTCAAACTTTTCTGATAGGAAAGACAAACAGTTTTAAGGGTGGCCTGAGAAATGAATGCAAAAACCGAACTATATGAGTCAATTATGTAATAGAGGGATAAACATTGTTATCTGATCCACAACGTTTTTGAATAAGCTTTGAATGATGAACATTTTATTTGCCTGTTTGATGTAGGTGGGAGAACAACATGGCTACCTCCAGATTTGCTTTATTGCTTTGGTATTAACAACAGAGGTTTATTAAAAGTTCCAGCTTACTAAAATCAACAGTGTGTAACAACTACCAGCTGACTGGCCAAGTTAGAGATATTAATCATCCCAAGTTTCCTCCATGCATGTCTCATTTTGAATTTAGCTGGAGGTGCGGAAGTGGCCTGTATGTACAATGTGGCAAAGAAAATACAACATTCTCACACTAAAATAACAGATCTGTTAATGAGGATGGACTGTTTCTTTTTTTGTTGTGTTTCTTGGTGGTAGAAAATCATATGCCCATTAATTTTGTTTATGTTCCTCAAGCTTTTGCATTCTATGTTTACAGGGTATCAAACTACCAATCCTCTATTTTAAGTGCATTTATAGTGTCCACACCAATTCCCACTGATCTTTAAAGTGTTTGTCTATCTTATACATCTCATTGGTACCTATGGGTATTGAAAACATAGATTTATACCTAGAGCAATTATATGTTGAATGTAAAGAATCAAGATGTATTTTCTCCCTACTTTTTTTTTTTTTTTTACAAAAAATACCAATTCATTGGTATAGTATAAGGATCATGGAATTCGTTTTTGCCCATTTTCTGCCCCTCACCAAATAAGTTGAGTGTTTTAAGCAAATCAAGTCTTGTTTTTAGATGGGACTAAAGAGACCTAGGAGCGTTTTCTTTCTGTTTTGATCCTTAAAATATTGATATTTTTAATTTTGATTTGAAACATTTGTCTGTGGATTGATGAAGAATGATCAATCAATGATCAAGTCATTAACAATGCAGGGAAGAAAACTCCCTTTTAACAGCAAAAAACACCTTCTAGCAGAACCTGGCTCAGGGATAGTGGCCTTCTTTCCCAATTGACTAGGGAGTGGGGAGACAAACCTCAACACTTCATTTGAGACCTTAATATCAACAACACATAGTTAGTATTACAGCAACTGTAAAGAGAAAGGCAGTACTTCTACAAATATTATCCAAATATATAAATATAATCCTTTTTTGTTTTCTTAACAACAATAACGTGTAGAATTAGGAAACATCAGCTAAACTTTTTAAATAATAGAGACATGTATCTTGGCTGTGCACACTGGCCCACACATAGATCATTGCTTTCTCAACATATCAAAACATAATAAGATAAAATTTGATTGTGTGTTCACTTTATTTACCATTTGAGCATTTGAAATACTGTATAAACATATAAAAAAACAAAAGCTTGTCAGTGTGTAAGCTGCTCCAAAGCTGTGTGTAGTGGTTTATTTATAGGCTTGCCTTCATACCTGCTCAATGCACAACAGGTTAGAAAAATATCTACTTTCAGGTTGTGTTGATGGATTGCCAAGAAGAACCTCTGCTATTTCATTACAAACAGCCCTAAATCAAACTTGTCACAAGTTTCCGGATTTAACGAGGCATCTGGTTCTTAAAGAGACAAAAATGTATTATGAGCAACCACTACGAGGGGTTATTTTTCACATCTGTGACAAGAATCTCAGAAAGATTCCTGCAATGCCCAGAAACTAACAAGTGGCAGGTATGTTTTTCCCAACAGCCGGTATAAAAACATGTTAAAGTTTAAAAATAGAAAAATGAATAGAAGTGATGCGAAAATACAATAAAGACAAGGAAAAATATATATATATATGACTAACTTACAGAGCTTAAGAACTGCAGGTTTTAGCTTGGCAGACATTTTGAGAAAGATCCTCAGATGTTTAAAGCATGGACATTCCCAAATCTTTTTTATAGTCAGAAACCTTTATAGTTTATAGCACTTTAGGGGAAACAACTATTTTTTTTTTACATATTTGATAAAAATAAATTTTCCTGTTAATTGCTACAATACATTGGTCACTTGATAAACGTATCTGAATTTTATCACTCATAACTTTTTTACTCATAACTTTTTCATACATAACCTTATATTTAGACTAAAGCAAGTAATGTAATGGCTGGCTTGGGTTTGCAGGACCAACGTGCAGACCACAGCCTGGCAACCAAATGGTTTGTAGAAACATTTAATAACAAACTTGTAACTTACATGTAGTGGTAGGACATGGAACGCAGGCAGGGTAACAAACATGGAACAGGTATTCAACAGTAGGATCCAGTGGTGAGTAATGAAAACCAGAGTGTTAAATAAAGAGGCAGGGTGTAAAAATGACCAATGAACAAGAAGAGCTAATCAGATGAATTGAGGAGCAGCTGGTGGCGGGGAGAATGCAGAACAACTGAAGGAGGGAGGCTAATAAACACAGATGAGTGGCAACAGGGAGGTAACAGAAACATCAAAACACTCCAATGAACCAATAACCTAGTCTTCTATAAATAACTATAAAACATAAATAGGGACACCTAACACAGGTAAATCATGACAGGCTATCAATATTACATGAACTCGCATTTGTTTTTTTTAGACTTCTTAGACTCACTTTGTGTGCAGTTTTTGATTAATAGCTACGGATGTTGTAATACTGTGTTATCTATTTACAAATATTGTATGCATAATACCTGATTATAGTGTAACAGAACATGTATACTGAACAGTTCTGATCGGCCCAACGGTGTGCTATATGATTGCAGCATAAAGAACACACCAACTATAGTTTAAGGAATTCCCTTTAGCAATAAAGCCTCTGTATGAAAAAACTACAGGTGTCACAGTTAGAAGCTGTAACAATGGAGAAAAAAAGGTGGATCGAAAGAAAGCTTCATGTTGGCCCTGTTTAACAGCGACAGGTATGTGGGTGGTTCTATGCCAAACCCGAATATAAACCAGAGTACTGCGGCCTCCACCAGATCTGGTAGGACTATTAAACACCAGCTGAAAGTAAGAGAGCCACACTACAAGCCACACCGTCTCATCAGCGTTTTAGTCGGGAAATACACCAGTCTTTCATTAGCGAGTACAAGCTACAGTTTTCCACAACATTTCCAAAGTTTCTACTACTGTCCTCACTGATCCTAAGGCTCATCTCAATACAAGAACAGCATTGATCAGATACAGGCCATGTTCTATACGTGCATTTGACTGGTTGCATGTTTTTATTATTTTATGTATTTTTAATTTAGAGAATCTTTATGTTCAGACAGTTTGTATCTAGTAGCTATTTATTCAGTCTGCATTGAATAACGTAAAGCAAACATACCTTTTTGTTTGTTTGCCATAAAGGTATAGCTCAGAATTATGGAAGTGAGATCGATGAAGTTTGTATCAGAAATAGTTAGCTTTGGTAGCAGCGAGATGTCACATCGCTGTAAGTACATAGAATAGTTAACAAATCCTTGTAGTGATTGAAGGCTAACAACTAGCCATTTCAGCGGATTTTAGCCATTTTAAACAACTTAAACATGAAATGTTCTTGTCTGTGGGATGCAATGTTGAATGAGCCTGTATTTTCACATGGCACTATTGTTAAGTTTCTTGCTGCTTTCCCGGTTTTATTTATGTTTTAACAAACTCACAGTATGGTGACATCTTTCTACGAGATGTAAAGGAACTGTTTGCTGATATTAGCTTTACAGAGTCTTGCTTAGGAAAATCACTTCAACATAGTTTTACTAAAAGCATATGGAGTTGTGACATAAACAGAGTCCCATTCCAACATTTGTATCAGCACGAATGTTTAGTAAAGCGTTCATATTAATTAATTTAAACTGCTTTACTGATCTCATCTTCGAGTTAAGTGAAAAACATAGAAACATTTTATCATGTATGTTATTATTGTGTGTTTATACTCATCCACCAGCAAACGTATTTCAGAACAAATGAAGCTGACTGCCTGTCCACCTGGAGTCCATCAAAGTTGCCACTGCTGGCCTGGCAGCTGCACCAGTGCACCCTGAGATACCGGACACCCCGGGGATGACGACTCTGATGAATCTGTGGGCTCCCTGCCCTGTGGCCTCCGTCAGATCCATCCTAGTGAGAAACAAGTGTGTCTGACTGACCCAGACCAAGCACACTCCAAACTTACACTCACACACGCATTCATACACACACTTCCTGTGGCCTCTGCTGCCTGCCGCATCATTAATACCAATTGGCCTTTCTTTATGGCTGCAAATATTTTTCACATGTTCCCAGATCACCTTGGGTCTCTGTGGCCACAACAAAAACGCTCATCTCTTTGTAGTTGGAGCAGAAAAAACACATTTGTTAACATGATTTGTGAGACTTTTCGGGCTGTAAAGAGGAGTCGCACAGTTTCTGAGTGGGTGTGGATGAAGGGGGGGTGAGGGTTGGAGGGACGTCAGATCCCTTTCTGCAACGTCTGTGTGATGGTTCATTATTGTGTCTACAATACAGCTGGCAACGGAGTCTGTTAAACACCAATCAGCCACATACACATAGGCTCATTGTCAAAATAAGGCAGCACACAGAGGTGTTTTCTCTTGACACATTAATAAGTTTCACTCAGAGGATATCAGTAGACACATCTCCGCTGGGTTCATTTAACAATTACAAACACTCTAGAGGGAAATGAGGAGAAAGAGCCAATCTGACGTGTATCCAACAAGTGTTGGCTGCCTGGGGGTCTACTCTGATTAACATGATGAGAAGGAGGAAATACATCAAAACTTTGTTTGCTTTTTAAATACTTTTTAAATCGAGCTACACTGTATAAACATCTCCAAGAAAAAGCGATGATTTATGAAAATCAATTTTAGGTTCTCATGTACATTATTTAACCCATTATTGCCTCGAACACAACAACAACAACACCGTCGTAGAAAGATAACTTAGCATGTGTGATTCTGTGTTTTAAAGGCCAGAGAACCTTTGCTCCCAGCCCCACCCAGAGCTCCTGGAAGCCTTCTGGTCCTGCTTTGTTTCTCAGTAAGCAGGAAGCCCTGATGCCACTGTCCTGTGTTTTCTTTTCACTCAGCATATTAGACATGGCTTCACTCTACCCTGATGCTGGTATCAGCTTTGTGCATTTGAGTGTGCCTTTGTCTGCATCTGAACGAGCACAGTTTCTACTGTTCCACTTGCATGTACATCCATGTCCCATTTTTTTGGAGCCAAACTGTTGCCAAGAAACAAAACACATTGTAGAGTTTATCAGATAAGACATAGCCAGTACCTTGTATCCCATCACCTCCTCATGCACCTTCATATTTACTTTGTGTTTGGCAAAGATGAAAGTCCAAGACTGTCATTAAATGTTTAGCACTGTTATGACATATACTGCTTGAATTATAAATAAATTTTCAAGGAGACAAATATTAATTTATATACAGCAGCTTTCGAAAGATGTCAGATGTGTATATGAAAATCAGGCTCCTTATGGAAGCAGCAAAACGTATTTTGATGATTATATGGTTAGTGCATAATGTTTGATATGTGTTCAGTACAGAGATAGTTGACATTTTCTAAAGCATGGTTCTATGTAGTTGTCAGTAACATAATCCTAATCAAAATCTTAAGAAGAAACAGGAGAAAGAGAAAAAAAATAGAGAGGACATTTATTTAAAACAGACAAGAGCTCTCAGTTAAGATGGATGCTCCCTGCAACCTAGCCAGCCGCAGTCAACACCGCTGGACAGCCAGAAGCTCCATCTATTGAAGCAATGAAGAAACTCTCCAGTGGGATCTCCTCGCCATTCCAGTAGTGCTCAAAGGTTATAGGACCATCCAGATTAAACAGTTTTCTTGTTAGAAAATAAAATGTTCTTCCGCATTACAATGTTCCATGTTTGATGTGTCCTTAGAAAGTCCAAACGGACTAGATCCCAAACGTGGCTTTTAAAGGTGTTTTATGTTCTTTAAGCCTGTTTCTCACATATAGCAGTCTTATAGTTACTGGGCTAAAAGTCAGTTTCAGTAAGGGCCTAAATCTGAGTCAGGAATCTGACTGTGTTGGACAGCCTGTCAGATCCTCTGGCTTAGTGCAGGTGAAATTTTTGAGTCCAACTTTAAGAGCGAAGGAGAAGCTCAAGTCAGTACAAGTCAGCAGTCCTGCTGCATGCCATCAGGGGTCATAACAGGGAGAACATTTGGCAGAACATAACATGAAAGCCAGATGTATTAGCAGATTTTGACATTTTAAGGCAATGATCTTGAAAATTTGATCATTTGATGAGAAGTTTGCAGTGTTCAATAAATTTCCTTCTCTTTGTTTTGTCTCCTGTTCATATTTCTTCTTTTTGCATCTTGAGGTTCTACCAATAATGTGGTTATGATGTTCTAGAACGATGTGCAAGTCCTTTTTATTTATTACCAGGTCCTAAGATTTTATTCAGGAGTGTAGTTGTCTTATCTCTAGAAGACAGATGTCACAACCTAGGGAGTTTGGTGAAAAGTGAATAAATTCTCTGAGGCATATATATTTATTCATATAAATAAGTAATTATATTGACTTTAAACAACTGAAATTGAAAATGTTTGTATCCTGGGATAAAGCCGTAAAACCACGACCTAACTGTTAAAGGACATCTGTCTACTGTCGGTAAGGGGCCCAATACTGATAATAACGTCACAGAACTTTACTTCAAAATTTCCGAAGTAACGCTGTGAGATGAACATTGCTACAGCTGGGATAGTATAGGAGTTCCCAGCAGGAGGCTTGATGGGTGAGCATGAGATGTGCTCACGTCAGGGATGGGATGGGTCTGTCTGTAATGACAGGGTGCCCAGGCAGCTGGATCCTGTTTTCCAGTATGATCCGGGAGCGTAGCGGGGCATGGGTTGCTCTGGCTGTGGGCCCTATGTTCATTTGTGGGGCAGCACTGCAGTACTAGGGGTGATTCACAAGCATATCAAGTTAAAAAGAACCGTCTGGCCACAAAGGGATTTCCCTGCTGGTCCAGAGTAAATGTATGTGTGTGTGTGTGTGTGTGTGTGTGTGTGTGTGTGTGTGTGTGTTTGGCGAGGGGTTTTAGGGTGTGTGGAAGAGCAAAGCAGGATGGGATCAATGGGATGAAGTTAGTAAATTTCCCTTCATCCATGGAGATGCTTACAGCTCATCCTGGATAAGAGTAAGGCTGATGTCTGTTCAAATATAGAGAGGCTTGGTTAATATTTATTGATGCTTTTCATGCTGTTAAGTTCATTATTTGATCATTTGGTAACCTGGGTGGTTGTGTCTGTGGACTGTTTTCCACCCGAGGGTGCACTGCGCCGCTGCGGTCCTGACACAGTGCAAGTTGATCAGGTTTCCTTCTGTATGCTTCTCTGACTGACTTGGCAGAAACCAATAAACACCACAGTCCCAGCTTTATACCTACTTTGTCAAAAAAAGAGATTCTTGCTCTGCCAAAACATGCAAGGCTGAAGTTTTTTTCTCCTTAGATCTTTGGCTTCTATGTTGAAATTCCATGCATACTTAACAATACACATCATTCATGTTAACAACACAACCTTAAACATAGGCAGAGTGAGATTGGTTTATTCTTCATTTCCCTGTGTCTGGATCTTTTTTTTGTGATGCCACTGATCCTCTGTAGGCCATCTGTCTCTGTCTTTGTTGAGAGTTTGGGGTGGTCGTTTTTGGTGTTTGAGCCAGGCCACCTTCCTCTGGACGTTTGAATCTGCCTGTAGAGACTGGTGTTCCTGTTCCTCCTCTCACCCCCCACGCCTTTTGTTTCATGTGGTTTGTAACTGCAGCGATGCACATGTGGCTTATATAATGTACTGCTCGACGTTTGACCCCAGTCCAGCTCATTATCGGAATCAAACTTGCTTTAGTCCCAAGCAGAATAAATAGGTAATAAGTTTGTCCCATTGGCAGCGATGACATCGTTATTACCTAGAAACATACTGACTCACACTGTTTGTTTTATCAACAATACACAGTATAGTCCCTCAGAAAGGGATAAATATTATTTTGTTAACTTTCTAGGTGTTACATCCAGCAATGCAGGCATCTTTAAGAAAAAGAACCAACTGATGTGATTGATGTTAAACACAAAATGAGACACGGTTTAATGCTGCTGTCCCTGTTTCAGCCTCAATGGGACAGACAAGTCTGCTTCCAGGATTGCTTATGTCATGGGTTGTGAATGTGTTACTTTCCATGTCAAATGATCAATAGATCATCGACAAATACAACTTTGATCTTTTTCTTTTGTGAAAGTTCAAACAAAATTCTCCTATTATTGATTACAGCCTGCAAAACTATGAAAAAGGGAAGAAAAGAAACACACAGCTTGGCCTCTGCAGTTTGGTTTATCTTACTATAAAAACCACAGAAAACACAACATGACACTATTCCAAGCTCTGTTGAAGTCTGGTTTGCAGGGATTTTATGTGATAAACGAACACAAAGTAGTGCATTGATCTAAACAATTCCATTGTAGTTCTGGATGCATGTTTTGTGTCGTTGCCCTGCTGGAAGGTGAAACGCTACCCCTAGTCTAAAGTATTGTGCAGCCTCTAACATTTCTTATCAGGATTGCCCTGTATTTAGCTCCATCCATCTTCCAATTAAGTCTGAGCAGCTTCCCCTGAAAATGTAATCCATAAGGCACGATGCTTCACCATTATTTTTGCCAATGGGATGGTGGGTAGAAGTTTGTTTGTATGCAATGGATTTTAATTTTGGTGTCTTCTGACCAGACCAAATTCATCCACATGTTTTCTGATTTCTAATATCTTTCATCAGTGCCTTTCTTCGTCCCTCTCTTCCATAAAGACCAGATGTTTGAAGTACACACCTAATAGTTGTCCTCTTAACAGATTCACCCACCTGTACTGTTGATTTCCCTGAGCATCTTATCTTCTTCTCTGATTAATTCTCTCCTTGCCTGGCCTGTCAGTTTAGATGGAAGTCCATGTCCTGGTCATTTGTAGTACACTCTTTTCATTTCAAATGATGGATTGAACAGTTCACTGTGAGATACTCAAAATGTGGAATCTTACATATGTTTTATAACCTAAAGCTGTTATAAACGTCCACAACTTTCTCCCTGACCTGTTTGTTGTATTCTTTGCTCTTCATAATGCTGTTAGTTCATTATTGTTGTCCAACAAATCTCAGAAGCCTCCAAAGAACAGCTGAGTTTATACTGATATAAAATTGCATACAGGTTGACTCTATTTACTAATAAGTGACTACTGAAGCCAAGAGTATCAGACTGAAGGGGTGGAACACAAATGCACTCCCCATTTTTTCAGATTTCTTTCAGATTTGTAACCAGTACAATAATAATAAATCATTACCTTTCCACTTCTTGTTTATGCTCACTTTGTGTTGTTTGGCACACACAATCCCAACAAAATACATTGAGGTTTACGGTTGTAACATGGCAAAATGTAAAAAGGTTTGAAGGGTACTGATAATTTGAAAGGAACTGCGTCTGTAGTTTTCTGCATTGTTTCAAAATCTTGAAGTTTTGCACCTCCACACATTAAAAGACTGCATGCCTTTGAATCTGTTAAGATGCGGGGTGGTTCTCTTTCTGTTTTATTTGCCTGCGCCAGTGACAGGAACACCACCATGCCTGCATCTTAGCATATTTTCCTAAGACGTCAGTGTTTAAGGAACGTACTGCCATGGACTTGAGAAGGTTGGCAGCCTGTGCAGAAAAATGTATGTGCAAGTTTACAGTCAGTACCTTACTACACACACGCACAGATGCACGCAGTTAAACAAAGTGAGCCCTACAACACCAGTTTGACTAGTTGTGCTCTATGCAGTCTGACACAAAGTTCCTGTCATACAAAGACAACATAGAGGAATGTATGACTGCTTTATTTGACAACACGCAAACTGTGTTTACTTTACTACCTTGCAGTTATGGCTGGCATTCATTTGCACAAGGACTATGCAAGTTCCACATACGAAGCACAACCATACAACTAAAATCCTAAATGTGTTAACAATTCAGTAATAGCGTTTTTATGTTATTCTATGTGTTAATTGACATGAAGTTCTCCTCTATTAGTCTTACGTTTTTGAAGTCAGTAGTTCTCATTAATAAATGCTCTGTTGCTTATTGGATGGTCACAGTAGCGTGACCCCTCCTCCGTATTTCTCTGAAAGCTATTCACACCATATCAGTGTTCCCTCTCTACCTCCAGAAGGCCCATAAATCACTTTTCTGTAAACAGTACTGACATGCAGCCTGATGTGTTTTTCGATATATATTTAGGAGACCACAAAGGCCTGAAATCTGAGCCTGCCCATGTTTAGGAGACAAACTGTAGAGAGACTGTGCTCTCACATGTGTTTCGGGTGCTGCCCAGAGCCCAAGTACACGTTAGACACACATGGCCTTCAACTAATTTGTTCTTATTGTTACAAATTACAGTATGTTGTCACGCTTAAGCATGGTAATGCTACTAGTAACAATAACACAAAATTAAGTTGACGCAGTGGCTGGAGGAGCTATGTGAGGCCACCTCTGGTCTGGCTAACTGCTGAGAGTTACACGTAGGGAAAGGTTGCTGGTGTAAACAGATTCTTAGAGGGACACACAGCATTGGCCTGCAGAAAAAACCTAAAGGAATGACAGTTATTCACCTCATAGCACAAATATCTGTGTTATTATGCCTTACAATAAACAAGTACGACAGAGGCATGTGATTTTCAGACATGGGAGACGCTTTTATCCAGACATTATATGCGGTTGTATGAGTATACATTATGATCCTACTGCAAACTCAAGAAATTGACAATTTCAACAAATACTTGTGGGGAACACCAACGCAGAGAAGGCCAGGTGGAACAACAGTTGCATGTTGTCGCCACAATAATAATTTGGGTTGTTCACATGTAGGATTGTTTCCATTTCACTTCCAGCAAGGCACGTTTCTTTGGACTGCTGAATGATTAATTGAAGGGTTCAAAAATGATGTCACCTTATTGATAACTTTTTAGTTGATGCAAATCGTGAAAAAACATTCAGAGTGAAGTTGCTGAGAAGATTCTTCTGCAGTTCTGAAAATTCCTTATACACAAGAGCAGATACATTTATTAGAACTTCTGGTAAAGATGTGTAAAAAACTTACATCTTACAATACTCTCATCCTTTATTGCTGTAGCATATTCTTAGACTTAAGCTTTTTGAAAAAAATCCACTCTTTAATCTAAGTACATTTAAGTAATGTGTACAGAAATAGCGCTCGTAGTATTGTATCAGGCCGAAGATTATATGGTTTACTGAATTGGAATCATGTGCTTTGGTCAGATGAGAAAAACAATGGCAGCAAATACTTCAGGTTGGTGAAACAATGAATAAATATGTGGAGAAGCACCTCATGCCCACCGGTAATTCTGGTTGAGAATTTGTGATGCTATGGGCCAGTTTCCCTTTAGGCCCTGGGAACCTCTGAAATAGTCCAGGGTCACAGAATATTCTAGAAAACATGTTACATGAGTTTAAGAAAAGATACCATAAGAGAGGACTCAAGAGAAATGATCAAAAACCCATATCTCTGAATGCTCCAACCTTGTGAAAGTTATAGCAGAAGGCTAAAAACTCTCATACTGGCAAACGTTAGTTCTACCAAGTATTGACAGCAAGTTATTTTGTTAAAAAGAAAAACATTATTTATGTACTCAGATTTAAGGCTAGAGTTTTCTAATATTTTGAGAGTGGTTATGCTACTGCAATAAAAGATGAGTTTATTTTAAAGCTTTTTACACATCTTTACCAGGCATGGAAACAAACTTGCATAAGTCTGAAGCAGAATTTTATTTCCCAAATCCTATTTCACCTCTTTCCTGTGGACATTTCCCTAGTGTTGTGGTCCTGAGCTTAACCTAAAGTGGCCCCAAAGTAAGGAAGGAAGAAAGGAAGGAAGGAAGGATAAGTGGACAGTGAGTAAGGACCTGGGGACAGATTTTGGGGCCTGGCTGGCGGTGGCCATGAAGGGGTTCCCCAAGGATCAGTCTTGGGCCCAGGTGCAGGGTTTTAATAAGGATGATGGAATTACACAGAGAGGAACACACTTTGAATTTCCCATCCCGATGTGATTTCTCACTCAACACAGTGGCCCTTTTTGACCTAGGATTAGTGTTCCCTTCCAAGTTTAGAAAGCAGGATGCCGATCCCCCCCCCCCCCCCCCTTCCCTCCCCCCCAACACCCACACACAGCCCCGCTACCTGAAAACGAAGAGATAGTCCGGTTTCCCTTGGGACAGATAATGCTGTCGCGCCTCTTGTCTGCAAGCCAGCTTGGGCTTCTCACAAAAGCACAGGTACCCATCTGACAGGCCCAACAGGGAGCTTTTCTCTCCGTCCCGACCTATTCTTCCAAACCTTTGTAATGCAGTGTGTTCTTCATGCTAGGTTGCCCCTGTGTTTGTATTTAATGTTCAGAGAAACAAACATGTTTTTTTAGCACAACAAAAAGCCTACATGGATCATTGCATGTTTAGTTGGGTTTGTCTGTCATGCATTATAAATATTCTGCATGTTCTCCATGTCTGAGAGAACTCTACCATTTCTGAATTGCAAAACCCAAACAGATGATCAGAAAAACATTAAAAGGGCAGCAGCAGCTCTGCATCGTCTTTTATGAAAGCAGTATATGTTCTAGTTTAGTTTATCACTAAAGCCTGAGCAATGGCTAGCTGTATGTTTTCTCCTAATTATGCTCAAGCTGACAATATGTAGTTTCACAGGACAACCGCCTCCTTCAGATCCAAGGAAGATAAGTGTATTGGTGGGGGAGGAGTGGTCCAGAAGTGGTGAAAGGGTGTTTGCAGCCTGAGAATGTGGCTGTGGTTTTGCCTACACCTTGTCTGAGGGTTTTCTCTGTCTCTCCTTTGTTCATGCACTTCTCTTCCTGGGTAGGGCCGTGCTGCCAAGCTGTGCTATCTGTCCTCATATCTTCATTGGCTTCCTCACACCTGTTGATAAATGGCATCCTCTCCTGTCAACAGCCACCCAGTAACTCGTGGCTTGGAAGAGTCAAAAACATTATCTCAATGTGTCTTGTGCTATTTTCAGCTTCTGATCTTTACAAAAAACAATTATTTTTCTTTGCAAATTGTTCTTTGTCTTTGTTCTATTAACATGTTCAACTTCAAATGCTATATATTTTGATGTAGTTATTTTAAGCCATAGATAGGCATGTACTTATATTTTCCTTGTTGAGGACACAGCTTAGAGCAGAACTGAAAAAACACAATGCCTTGGAAAAGTATTCACACCATTTAAGATTTTGCACATATTTGCAACAATGTTTTTTATTTGGATTAGATATGATGCCCCAACACAAAGTAGTGCATAATTGTAAGGTGGAAGGGAAATGATTTTTTCTAATTTTTTTTATTTTTTTATTTAAACCTGAAAACTTTGCCAGACATTTGTAATCAGCCTCCTTTACTACGATACCCCTAAATAACATCCTGTGCAATGAGTTACCTTCATAGGTCACTTAATCATTCTACCTGTGGATTGGATCTCACTATAAATACAGCTGTTCTCCAAAGGCCTGAGAAGTTTGTTAGAGATTAAAAAACAAGCAGCACCATAAAGACCAAGGAACACACAAATAATATCCTAAGGTTTGAACTTCTTACAGAGCACTGTTCAGTCCGTCATCTGAAAATGGAAAGAGTATGGTACAACTGCAAACCTACAAAAAATGGTCATCCACCTAGGCAGACAGCAATGCAAACATTAATCAGAGACCCACAAGGTCCATAGTAAGTCTGGAGAAGTTACAGAGATTCACAGCTTAAGGGGGAGATTCTGTTGATAAGAGGACCATCAGTTGTGCACTCCACAGTTCTGGCTTTTATGGAAGAGTGACATGAAGAATTTTGAAAGAAAACCAAAAGAAGTTGCATCTGCAGTGTGCCGAAGGCCATTTGGGAAGTAGGAATGCCTGCATTCAAAATAGAAAACTAAGACAGCACATTAACTTTCATACACTATCTCCATAATTAAACATTGTGTTGGCAGCATCATGCTGTCAGGAGCTATGTGTACTGCAATTATAGAAGTAAACCTATTACCTAAAACTATTTTCACACTGCAGGCAAAGTGACTCACATCTGACTTTTGACAAAATGCAATCCATATCTATTTTTTTCTTATAGTATGAACAGCACAGTGATTCTTCTACACCAATCAAATACAGTTCACTTTTATATTTGGTTCTAAATTAATTATGTGTGTGTATTTTTTTCCAATGCGACCTCAGTCTGATTGGGTATGTCACATTTCAACCGATTTTGTTGTCATTGCACTGAAGGAGGCCGGAAGTGGCCAAAACACACTTAGCAGATGTGAATGGTTCTCTGTTTAATTTACACTGTGTGCAGAACTACACCACTTACATGTACTTCAGCCAAAACACATTGAAATGCTACTTCCTGTAACTGGAGCCGGTCTCTTGCTAAATAAGTCTGGCCTCAGCATCTGCAAACATTACAGCAGACACTGTTGATAGAGCTGCACTGCATGACCTTAGAATTGATACACAAATGCTGACATGTAGTATCCATATTTACTTCAGGAAACAAAGCTAGCTGTGTGTAATGTCCCTTCTCCTGCATATGTAAGCGCTTTACAATGTAAATAAAATTACATGAACAACAAATTACATGAACAACAACAACAACAAAAATTTTCTGGCTCAGAGCCAAAGACAATAACTGGACCCAAAATTACACCGAAACAAAGAGATTTCAAATATGTATTTAATCTGAAATGTAAAACTTATGATGATAAACATGCCTTAGGCTCAGAATAGTGCACTGTATCACAATGGGGAAGAGGCCAGAGCAGAAACAATGAGGATGACCATGATATGAATCAATAATTTACACATTTTTTGACCTTTCCAGATGTAGCCCAGATATTTGGGAGGACAAAGAGTTAGCAGAGGATGAGAAGAACAGATAAGTCTTTGCAGGTAAGCGCAAACTCAAAGTGATCTAACCAAACTGTGTCAAAAGTTTTGCTAGAGAGAGAGGTCTTATTTCCCCACACACACGTTATACAGTAGTCAAACATTTCTCTAAAATCTGTAATTTTTAATATGTACCTGGTAATGATTTCATGGTCCAAAAGGGTAACAATGTCGGTCAGTCTAAGGTTGGGGCACACAGTAACAGGCAGAGATTTAACATCTACAATGTGCAGAGCGACAGTCAACAGAAGAGGTCAAAATACAAAAACAAGGTCAGTAACTTGGCACCAGGACATGGACGTAAAATGTTGAACCTCTAGAACAAAAGTGATCAGAGAAGATCTGAAGGAGACTCATGGGAAGAGGTGAGAGCTAAATACCTGAGCTCACATGTGCAGTTGATAGGGCTGATTAGGAGCTGCAGGGATAGAAGTTGGTGCATTCCTTAACGTCATTTGTCAGGTCACCGTGAAAGATGTTATGACGAGATGAGGAGATTACTTCTTCGATCAAGAGCAACGCTTCTGGAGCAAGTTCAGAGACGAGCTGTCAGGTCAATCAGTTAACACATTATCAATACATTTGCATTAAAAAAATATAAAACACCTGGGATTGCAGATGCAGTCTGGATTTTTTCATATTCTGCCAATTCATGAACAAAGTAGAATGAGGAAATGTTCCTACTTACAGGGCTGTGCGCAGGTTGGTGTTGTCTGTCTCTTTCTCCTACCTTCTGTGCAGGGGGAATTGGCAGGCACGGTCCTGCAGCTGCAGCTTGTGAGGAGTAATGAGCAGGAGCATAAAGAGGAGCTGGAAACCAGAGGTAGTTTGATTGCTCTTGTAGTGGATACCAGGCCTACTTTTCTGCTCTTGTGTGATTGTTTCTCACCTAACCTAAATCCTGTCCTCACAGCTCCAGACTGCCCGAGTTTGGTCCGCAGGGACCCCCCAGGGAACCCTGAAGAGACCCGCTCTGTCTGTCTGCATGTCACGTCTTGGATCCTCCTCTTTGCCCGCTCCCTCGCTGCGGCTCCGCTGCTATCGCTCACCTACCTGCCAGTCTACTCTCACGATCTTTGCTGTCTACTTCTCCTGAAGAACAACAACAGAGACAGCATGTTATCCCACCATCTGACACAGTCACCAGTCAGTCTCAACTTCTGGGAGTGTGCTCTCCTTCTCAGTATCTCTACATTTACCTCTAATTATTCACAGGAGAAAGTATTTCCATATATTCCACATCCTGTTATTTTATTCTGTATGAGAACTTGTTAATCTAATTTAGATGGATAATGTAATTTCAGATTGCCCATACTTTTTATTCCTTTTACTTCCTATCTTTGTTTGGTTCTTTTTTCTGCCCTTCCCCCTTTGTGCTGCTTCCCAATAGGAACATCCATTGAAGTATTAAGAAAGAAAAACACCAGAGACCTCATCAGCTCTATACTGCCTATTGTTAGTGTTGTCAATGTTGTATGAGTGTGTGTAAATGTGTGTGTGTGTGTGTTCAAGGCAACAGTGTGTTAAAGACGTATGTCACAATGGTAAATGGAGGTGGAAGGGTGCTAACAGCTTGAGACACATTTCACGGCTCTGCGACTATTTAAGGTTACAAATGGTGTTAAGTGGTAACTTCTTAAAGAGCAGATCACAATGGCTTCAGATGTATTCAGGATTTTTCAAACTGAGTTTAGTTGAACTTGTTTTGTAGCCAGCACTTACTGCTTCAAGGTTTCTTGAACTGAAGTCTTATGGTATTTCTGGAAAACCAAGATCATAGTGGGATTCCTAGAAAGGCAAAGCACACAATTTTCAAGCTAAAATGCAAAATTGGTCTAATTGTCTAATTCATATTAAAATTATTCTTCTGGAAAATGTATGATCCTCTTACATCAAACATTTAAAAAAGAAATTAAGATTCATCCATTATTTAAACTGACTAACCTGATGAAAGGTAAAAGGTGCACATGTTGCTTTAGGTCTGAATAGATTGAAACAGCAAAATAATAAATGTTTTAATGTTTTAATAAATATCTGTGTGCGCAAGAATATTGTAGAATATTTCTATATACTCCAAATATGATAATTTCTGTGAAAAAAAGACAAATTGTTAAACTTCACGAAACTTATCTGTTTTTAAAGCCAGTGCACAAGTGAACGCAAAGGCCTGTATGGACCCATTTGTAAGGAAAAATGGTCGCATGACAATTTTTGTTTTTGACAGATAAGCATTATGCAGTGCTGTTAAAACGTCATTGCTCCCTTACAGGTTTTTTTTTTCTGTTTTTGCTTTGTTACATTTAAATATAAAAATTTCACTTACCACACCTTATAATTGCCTGCTCTGTAAAATCAAGAAATCGCTTAAGCTGAGCTGATTTGACAACATGGAGCACACTACGAGATCTAAAGAAATTAAAAGTAATTGCCAAAAAAAAAAAAAAAATAATATATATATATATATATATTAATATATATATATATATTTTATATATATATATATTTTAATCTGCTTATGAGCTTCAAGAGGTAGTCACCTAAAATGGTTTTCCCAAAGTCTTGAAGGAGTTTCCAGAGATGCTTAGCACTTGTTGGCCCTTTTGCCTTCACTCTGCGGCCCGCTCCCCCAAAACCATCTCGATTTGGTTCAGGTCCGGTGACTGGGAGGCCGGGGTCATCTGGCCCCCAGCACCCCATCACTCTCCTTCTTGGTCAAATAACCTTACACAGCCTGGAGGTGTTTTTGGGGGTATTTTTTTCTGTTGAAAAAAAAATGATGGTCCAACTAAACGCAAAAAGGATGGAATAGCAATGCCCCGAAAAGATGCTGTGGTAGCCATGCTGGTTCAGTATGCCTTCAATTTTGAAAAAATCCCCAACAGTGTCACCCAGCAAAGCACCCCCACACCATCACACCTCCTCCTCCATGCTTCACGGGGGGAACCAGGAAGGTAGAGTCCCTCCCTTCACCTCTTCTGGGCCCCCCAAAAGACACGGGGTTGGAACCAAAAGATCTCAAACTTGGACTCATCAGACCAAAACAAGATTTCACGGCTTAATGTCCATTCCTTGTGTTCTTTAGCCCCAAACAAGTCTTTTGTTTTTGACTGTCCTCAGCAGTGGTTTCCTAGCAGCTATTTTACCACGAAGGGGCCTGATTCACACAGTCTCCTCTTAACAGTTGTTCTAGAGATGTGTCTGCTGCTAGAACTCTGTGTGGCATTGACCTGTTTTCTAATCTGAGCTGCTGTTTTAACCTGCAATTTCTGAGGCTGGTGACTTGGATGAACTTATCGTCGGAGCAGAGGTTTACTCTTGGTCTTCCTTTCCTTGGGCGGTCCTCATGTGAGCCCGTTTTCTTTGTAGCGCTTGATGGTTTTTTGCGACTGCACTTGGGGACACTTTTCAAAGTTTTTCCCCAAATGTTTCGGAATGACTGACCTTATTTTAAAGTAATGAGGCCCCCTCGTTTTTCTTTACTTAGTGCTTTTTTCTTGCCATAATACAAAATTCTTATTCAGTAGGACTATCAGCTGTGTACTGTATTCACCTCCCGCATAACACAAAACTGATGGTCCCAACCCCATTTTTAAGGCTTCAAATCCCATTATTAAAACCTGACAGGGCACACCTGTGAAGTGAAAACCCTTTTCAGGGGACTACCTCTTTAAACTCATCAACACAAGCCCCAAGATTGCGGAGCAGTAACAAAGCAAAAGGTGGGCTACTTTGAAGAAAACCCAGAATATAAGACATATTTTCGTTTTTAAACTTTTTTGTTCAGTATATTATTCCACATGTGTTAATTCATAGTTTTGATGCCTTCTGTGTAAAGCTACAATATTCATAGTCATGAAAATAAGGACAACTCTTTGAATGAGAAGGTGTGTCCAAACTTTTGGTCTGTACTGTATTCTTAAATGATTTGGACTGCTATCAAGGTCAATAAAAATATCAAGGTCAATAAAAAATATTTAAGAGTATAGTAAAAAGTTCAATATTATTTATCAATTCAATTCAGAAAGTGAAAGTCATAAAGATTCATTACACATAATGAAATATTTCAAACCTTTATTTTTTTGTTATTTTGATTATTATGGCTTAGAGATGACAAAAACCCCAAAGTCAGTGACTCAGAAAATCAGAATTTTACTAAATATTTTAAACAGAAATATCAGTCTTCTGAAGTTTATTAATTTCTAAAATACTTGGTTGGGGCCTCTTTATTGTCATGTTTTCATTAGATGTAAGCGAAAAATCATCTTAAAAACATTAATAAAAATAAATGTCCCAAAATGTGACTTAGGAAAATGAAAACTTCACTTCTCTCCTGTCACAAAATATAGCTATTAAATTGTGCGTATGTAACTTTACAAATGTTGCCCATAGCATCTAGGTTAAAAAGCATAGGTTCTTGCAAGTTGGACTTTAGAATTAATGCTGTCACCAGGAAAGTCCTTTTGGTCCGCTTGTTTGGTCTGGAGCAAAAGGGGACTTTATTTTTTTCATCTGGTGCGGTGGTCTACTTTTGGAATGGAATCGTCAAATGCATGCTGCAAGCCAAATGAGACTCTGTTGTGCTTTATCCATTATTAATTTTTTCACAATGGTAGTGGCCTTTATTTTTTTTTATTTTTCAACAGTAAGCAGACAGTAAAGGGGTGGGGAGAGGGGAAAGACATGCAGCAAAGGCCAGCTGGGCCGGGAGTCGAACCCGTGACGGCTGTGTCTAGGACTTTAGTCTCTGAATATGGGTCGCACATTTTTCCCCTGCGCCACCGCCACACCCCAGCATTTCCCCATCATCAAGCATTAGGTTTGCAAACTAATATGCTTTAAAAAAATCTTTTTAATGGCTCGTATTTAAATCCTTCTGTTCCTTTCCATATTGTACACATTTTTAAAGAGGCAGATCAACCAGGAACAACATAAAATATGTTGAAATGCAGAAGATTTACTGCAGTTAAAAATGTACTATGTCAATTACCATAAAAAAAGTCTGATTTCACCAAAAGGCTATAGGGAAAACATGTTTTTGTCAGGTTTTAAATTTACACCTATAAAATAATCATAGGACAGGAGAACCTTATTACAAACTAATAATGTGTTTAAAATATAGCAATGAGAAAACGTAAAGGCTACTGTATTTAAAATCTATAAGACAATTTAAAGCAGAATCCTAGATGGACTCTTTAGGAGGGGTTTAATATCAACATTTTACTTTAAACTTTTGGGTGGTAAAATATTTCTATAACTTGAGAAAAGTTTGAGCTGGGTCAGATTTAAGTTTAGCACATTAATTTTTTCCTTGATGCAGCTCACCTAACTCACAGCAACGATTCTGATCAGTCTTTGACATTGGACAGTTTCTGAGAGCCTAAAGCATCAAGACCTGTTTTTGGCCTGCTTTACTGACCATGATATAATAGTTTTTTTTTCTCCATTCTTCTACGGTAAGTCAGACATAGTTAGTGAATATGTGTTTTAAGATGTGATTGGAGTGTAAAGCATTTCTTAGTTGCGATACAAATCAGTCAGTTACAGATGTATCAACAGACCACAACACAATGGGTGACGCCTCTGATTGTTATCTGTGATATTCAATTTGTGGGAACATCATCCCTCTGTATTATCAGTCTGAGATCCTGTCTTGGATTTTGCTGTTTGGTTCCAGTTAGGCGCAGCCAGCTTAACCTACTTGTAGACCTGCAAAGCTGATACCAGCAGCCTCCAGGGGAAAAATGGAATAAAATGGCCCAAAGATGGATGAAGCACAATTACCTGAGGTAACAAATGTTCCTTATGATTTATGCCCAGCTCGGGTTGCTTTATTTTCACATTGGTACAATCCAGCAGGAAGACAGTGGTGCTGGTGGTGTAAACCCTGGGGCAGCTCTGTGCTGATGCTCAGACAGGAGGTAGCAGACATTGACTAATGGGCTATTTGAGACCACCGTCATTGATATTTACCTCATTCCTTCTCACTCGAGCACTGTCTCAACAATGTTAAGGCTCGCCATCACCCTTTGTTCTTTTTTTTTCCTTTCTTTTTTTTCCACCTTAGGAATGGGTGATGCCAAGGGCCATTTTCGCTCATCTTTCCTAAAGGCCCACCCATTGGTGCCCTGGGGCAGAGGAGTTGGAGGCAGAAGGTGAGAGGGAGATGGAAAGGGGGCAAGGTCAGACTGAAAGCTCCAGGCATTGTGAAGAAACACACACTTCTCTGTGTTTTCACTTGTCTGGTTGATGAAGTATCATACTCTTAACATGACTTAGGGAGAAAAAAAAAATTATGCTTTAGTCTTAGGTGTGATGGAAATAAATTACAGTCGTAAAAGGGCCACTGATATGGCTTCTGCTGACTTTTTAACGGCTCAGTTTGTCTGGAGGGCGTAACAAAAGGTATTCTGAGCTTTCAAAGGCTTTATGATTTTTCTCCTTTTTTAGCATACATGTATGAAACGTTTAATACTGGATGTAGCAGTTCAATATATGTACTGGTGACCAAGATCTGTAGATTTGCTCAGAATAATTAAAACCCTTATCACATAAAATGCATTGCCTATGTTACCCTTGTGTATCAGTGTCTTGAATTTCTTTTCATTTTGATTTTACAATTACCTTGTGTTGGTTATTTTAATTTAAATTTATTGGTCTTCTTTGGTAGTACAAACTAATTAACTTCAGGTTGAACCCTGAGGTCATGTGGAAGCTCTCAACCTCATTGCTACAAATGATTTATATTATTCCTTATTTGGTATCTTGGCATGCCGCATGTGAAAGTTTGGAGATTCGAGACCCTTTTGTACATTTCTGGTTACCTTTGGCCCAGGTGCTCTATCTCACACTCAGCACTTTAAATTACCAATGCCATCAAACATAAGACATATAATCCATATTTACAATGGAGCAGTCACCCTCTCATTTCTCCTCTGCTCACAGGATAACAAATAACCACACTGATTATTTCATCAGGATAAGTTTTATTTAGAAATAAAACAACCTAATATTACACTACAATATACACTCCAAAGCAGTGGAAGCTCTACACAGGAGGTACTAATTTCTCAGTTCACTGGAACTAATCACCTAATTGAAAAATGGCTCCACTGAGACTGATGCGTCAACAGAGGCATGACAAACAGTTATAACTAATTACTGAATCAAAACCATTACCCGGGGCAGCTGTGAAGATGATAAATCATGCAGAAGAATTAAACCAGCTCAGCTTAGTGGTGCACCACTATATTAATGTATTTTATTCAGTGATTTATGCGTTGATGGATAATAATAATATATGCAGCCTCTGAATGTTAAATTCAAAGTTGGATCAAGTTACTTGTTGTTTTGCTAAGTGCAAAATTATGCACTCAGCAGAACTTTAAGCTGTAACATTCTAAGGTACAACACAATATTTTCTACTCAAAAACTATAAAAACAATAGTTTGAGACATAATGCACAAAATCTGGGGATTGCATTTTTATCATATTTTGTGAGTTAGATGTAGTGTTGAGCAAGTTTTACGGTTTGAGTGTGAAAAGCTTATTGTTTGTGTCTTGTGTTCAGATTACTATTTGTTTTCCCTTGTTACAAATGGTCTTCAGGGCCCATTCCGACCTGACAGCATGTCCCGGTTGATTCAGATGCAAGTGGACAGTTAGAATGTTTACATCTGGCATTAAATTCCAACGTGATTAGATCTCAGTTACCAGTTCAATATATGTAAATGTATATAAGTTATGCATTAGTTATGAATGCATTAGTTATGCCACAACTTGAGGCCTTTATTTTGTCAACTAACTATCCCTAAGCTCGTCTACTGATGTTTTTGTCAAATCACTTATTTAATCAGTCTAAATCATTAACATGGTTCAAATTCACAGAGTAAAGGTTATTTAGTAAAATGAACATCAACTGAAATATGTGAAATTAAGTCGAGCTCATTGCCAGTTTACAGACATTAAAGATTTGCTTATCGCTTAAAATTGCAAACAGAAACATCTGGAGTTTACTAAAGTCTGTTTGGATTTTTATTGGAACTGTATACTTTGGTGAGATGACACTAAAATTTAGTTTTTTGAACAAACATTTGATGTGGATCAACCAAGAATGGAAACCTGGAAAAACATGTCACGCCCACTGGCAGTTTGGAGGAGTTTCTGTAATGGTTTGGGCCTGTTTTTCTTTTAGAGATTTTTGGGAGCCTAGTGACATTGAATAGCATCATGAACTATTTAGAATATAAAAAGATCTTAAATAACAGGAAAAAAAAACATGTTCTATCAGTGAAAATAGGTCATTAGTTTTTTAAGAAGGACAATGAAACTAAAAATGAGGCCAAATGAACACCAAAATGGTTCAACAGACATAAAACGAACATTTTTTCACAACCACTTCACTCCCCAGACCTAAATCCTACAGAAAACCTTTGGAAGTGAGGTGGATCATTGAAATAGAAAATGTTCTTTTCTGTATGCTCCTACTTTGTGAAATGTCGTTTAGATATTTTTCAGTGTAAGATTGTGTTAATGCAATACAGGATTATTTTATTTTTAGACCTTTTACAAGTTTGCTAATGATGACAAAGGTGGTAAAGGATGATGTAGTGCCAAGTCTGCATGAGTCCCTACTGCTACCTGTCACACCAGCATTTAACCTCTTGTATTATTATTATTATTATTATTATTATTATTGTTATTATTATTCAGACATGATTTAGTAGGCATTGTATAATTTGTTCATGCAGGGGTTAAACCTGCCTGTATGCCACTGGATTGTGTCTTTGTCTGGATCCTGCTCTTCCGCATACCCTGTTATTGACAAAAGGTTCCCTTTTCCAAACATGTGATATAAAAGCCATAAATATTTACCAATCAGTACCAAACCTAATGTTGTCTTCTAGAAAGATGATTTGTATTAACAGGGAATTCAGATAAACACAAATCAATAACAATGATGAGACAAGAGCACTAGAAGTTTATTGGCATTTATACTAAAGACTGTGTTGCTCTGCAGCCAATTGCAATATCTACTAATGTGATACACATAGAACATAGTAAAACAGAATGAGTTAGATGTAATTAACCAGGTGTAACTATTCAGACAAAAATACTTGGTGCAAAAACAATATTGCTATTTTGTTGCTATTACTTTGGTATTATTGAAAAATACCAAACCAGCAGTGACCCCAATTAAGCCCTTTGTTTTTTTTAATACAAGGTCTGCAAATGTTTCCTAATGATATAATGGCGAGTTAACAGACATTATAGAACTACCACCTGAATGTTAGTTTGTAAAAACATGATTAAAATACAAACCAAATGGGCATCAGTAATGCGGTTTGTTCATGGAATCAATATAGAGGAGCTGTAGTCTGTGAATAAGCAGAGTATTAACAGCCAAACTTGTGGGTAGGTTTTAGCATGCATGTAATTACAGTGGATATAAAAAGTGTTGTCTGTATAGCAGTGGAAAAATGCAGGCAGACAGGAGGCTTAGGTGGATGCAAAATATGAAAAGGTTTAAGGAAAACTTACAACTATAATCTGCATAGTGGCAGCACCAGGAAACCCAAACACTTAAGACATGTGATGATAACGACAGTATGAGTGAGCATGAACTAAAGAGGAATACATATTGAAGAGTGATCAGTGGAAACAGGACATGGGTGGGAGACTGATTAATGTTGAATCTGAATTTTGGCTACATCAAGGGTCTGCAACATTTACAATCCAAACACCCATTTTACCCTCAGTCCCTCTAAATAAAACTTGTTTAGTTACATAGTTACATTTTGGTAGATATTTACTATAGGGAATTTGTTGTCATTGTTAAAGAATCACTATTTTATTTCTATGTTTAGAGTTTAAAATAAAGAAAAACAGAAACTTTAAAACTGCAAAAAGCAGATAGATACATTTTCTTCAATGGGATGTTGATATTTGTGGAAAATGATGTAAACAAATGGAAACATTATCTTAAAATTTAATGACAAGAAAGATATATCTAAAAGAATATTAGTGGAACTTTTATTGTCATGCTCTTATGGAAATTCATTGCCATTGTTCAAGGAAAAAAAATGACATCTGCATTTATTTTTATATCTATATATTTAGAAACATATGTTGGTTCTTTGTCGTTTATAGCCAAAGTTATAAAGATCCATTGTGGAAGGTCCACTGAGCCACTTGTGGTTCCAGAGTCACAGATTGGAGACCACTGGGCTAGACCATTCCAAAGAATATTTTTTTAAGCTACAGTCATTCTTCTGCTTGGACTCACTGTGATGCTGAAACATAAAACCCCTCTAAATCTCTATCTTTCAATCAGACACCTGAAGGTTTGGGGTCAAATCAACTGACATTTAAAGCTGTTCATAATTTTATTCACTTTGAGAAAAAGTCTAGTTCCATCTGAATGTAAGGAACCCCAGAACAGTAGAGCCAGATGCTGCCACCACCTTATTTTACTTTGGGTATGCATTTTTGTTAATCATATGCTGTGTTCTTTATATTCCAACCCTATGCTTTGGAATTGTGGTCAAAGTTCAAGTTTGGTTTCTTCACACCATATCACACTGTTCCACAAGGTTTGGAAAGATGTGAGCTAGGCCTGGGTGTTTTCTTTGGAAGAAAAGGACTTTGTCTTTCAGCCCCACTCCTTAGTCAAAAGGAGAATACAGGAGACTGCTTTGTGTTAATGACAGACTACTGGCCGCCTCGCAGACCATTTTCTGTCTGTGCTGTCTATGTTAGATAGGTGAGATGTTGAGAGTGTACCCCACCTCTCAACTAATGACTGCTGGAGATGGGGATCAAACTCCCTGGAAGCCTGCATGAATTAAGCGGGCACAGAAAATGGGTGGATGGAGATTTTCTATAGTTGATGGCAGGTATGTACCCAAGGACAATGAATGCAATAAATGAATCAAAAGCTAATTCAACAAAGTATTTGTTTTAGCGTGTGAACACTTGTGAGACATTATTTTTCACACATTTTCCTGTCAGCTTTGTTTATTCTTGTAGTTGAGTGATACAGGATACATGCCACACTAAAGGCAGAAAAAGTTATAATATGATTTATCTTGGTCTCATTTTTTACATCACAAAAACACCACATTTTAACAGTGGTGTTGGGCCTTAGCACAGCCCACGCTATGTCTCCAGAGCGCTGCCGCAGCACGGCCCACGCCAGGTCTCCAGAGCACCGCCGCAGCACGGCCCACGCCATGTCTCCAGAGTACTGTTGCACACCCCAAGTCTGCCTCAACCTCCTCCACACGCTGCAGAGGACGTCAGAAGGGGGACGCCTTGGCTCCAGCCATCGGGGGTCCCTCTGGGCTTCCTCTCTGAGCTCCTCCATACTTCTGGAGGTCAGCCAGATGGCTCAGGTCCTGCTCCTGGTCTCAAGGCCTTCCAGGGGTTCAGTGAGAGACTGGTTCTGGTCCTAGTTTCTGAACCCGGAGACAAGGGGTTCGAGAACGAACCTCCGCCTGATCCTGTTCCTAAGCGGTTTGAGGAGAGACTTGTCTTCGTTCTGGCCTCCAAGGGTTCGCCAGGCTCTGCTTCTGTCTCCAAGGGTCCCGCCGGCTCTGCTTCAGCCTCCAAAGGTCCCGCTGGCACTGCTTCAGCCTCCGAGGGCTGACACTAGGTTCTTGATCCCACCTGAACTCTGTGCCCACATGGGACAACCTCCGGGTCGCCCCCCAAAACTTTGTGCCCGCACGGGACGACCACCGGGTCACCCGCATGAACTTTGTGTTACACAGGACAACCACCCGCCTGAACTTTGTTTTGTTTTTTGTTTTGTATCCTTGAATTTCTGTTTTGCTCAAGTCATGTTTTGTTCTCTTTGCAATTAGCCTCATTCGGTCCACCTGTATCATGCTCCATTTATACACCTTAATTTTGTTCATTCCTTGCAGAAACATTTTTGATCACATCTTTCTTCATGTCTCCTGTCCTTTGCTCATGCCAAGCCTGTCTTGCCAGCGTGTCCATGTCTGTTTTTTACCACCATCTTCTGAAATAAGTTTATTTATTAAATCATTCACTCACCACCTATGCATCCTGCCCGTCTGCATTCCAGGGTCCTCTGCTACACTGCACTTGACAGGTGTGTAGTCTTGTGAGAGCCACTGTAGGTGTTCTACTAGGACCAATTTACCCCCCCCCCCCCCCAGTGAGGTGACATTTCACGTCCCTAGAGCCAGCCTAAGCATCTCTGAGGTCTCCACCTTTGTCTGCCGCCCAATCCTCTTTGCACTGGTCGCTCACGGTTCCCCCTGCAGGTGGTGGGCCCACTGGGGGAAGGCCTCGCGTCTCTCCTTCGGGCTTGGCCCGGCTGGGTCCTGCGAGGAGCAACCCGGCCAGCAGGCACTCTCTGACGGGTCCCAACCCTAGGCCTGGCTCCAGGGTGGGACCTCGGCTCCGCCGTACCGGGCGACATCACGTGCCTCGTCTGTGTAATCCTCATGAGGGTGTCTTGAACCGCTCTTTGTCTGAGCCGTCACCTAAAAGGGTGGCTTGTCCTCTTCAGGTTGGAGGGGAGTTCCTGCCTCAAGTGGAGGAATTCCAGTATCTCTTGGTCTTGTTCAAAAGTGAGGGAAAAACGGAGCAGGAGTTCACAGACAATGTGAACTCCTATGCACAGACAAATGCTACACATGGACTACAAATGTTGCGTTCTTCGTGTCAAGTCACCCCTCAACCAGAGATGTCAGAAGTGTCCTACCTGGGCTAAGGAGAAAAAGAACTGGACTCCTGCTCAGCGATCCAAAGTCGTCTTTTCAGATTAAAGTACATAAACATTTCATTCTATTTGTAATGAATCTATATAATACACAAGTTTCATATTTTAAAATGAGTGGGATAAAATATTGAACTTTTTCATTTTTGATATGTACCTGTATAACCTTTGAACAGAACCTCACTTCCTGAACTATCCCTTTAAGAGCTTTTGTGCAGGGGTGTACTCACTTCCTTTGTGATGACAATGCATCAATCTAAGTCCCACACAGAGTTTTCAAAAATCAACCCGAGGCATTTATTTTTGATATATGTCCTCACAAGTTGCTTCCTACACTACACCCACAGATATTCAGGAGTTCCATATTACTCACTTACTCATACAGACACATTCCACAGCATTGTACAAGCATAGAATCCTTCCACATTTATGCAATATTTCACAACCTCTGTGAGCTGAGCTGAAACTGTACTTCGATTTGCCTGTTCCATTCATCGTCATGCACAGCCAGCCACAGGTATTTGTCCAGAGAGGCGCTTGTCACAAATTGCTGCCCCTCATATCAGAAACACCCTCTACCCCATGCAACCCTGGATCAGTCTGATAGAGTCTCTGACAGATATAACCCAATGGTACACTCCTTCTTATGGGGCTAAAGCTGCTATCTGGACCATAGGGACTGAAACACAGGGGAGCTCCCAATACATTCTCCATTACTGGGCTCATTCATCAGTTAGCTCATACTCTGGGATGGAGGAGAGGAGAGTATTATAACAATTTTTGGAAGCTGATTTTTCCTGCTATCATAAAACGTATCACATTACGCAATCATGTGGTCTTTAAGCCTGGAGCCACCTTCTCATTTTTACTATGTTGCACCACAGGTTTTAAGTGTTGTTTCAGGTTGCCATATCAACATCTATTTAAAATACATCTTTGGGTGCTCGAAATGATGACAGATATAATCTAAAACTCCTCATCTTCCCTTTGAACTCTACTGCTCATTTGCTTTCTCTGTCTTTTCCATGTTTCCTCCACTGTCATCTCATTTAAACAAGAATGGAGCAGAACAGAAAGTTAGATTCTACCAGCTTTACACTACAGACTCATATGTTTACCAATTCCACTTATAAAATAGCTCAAGTGCCGTCAAATTAGTATGAGAGTGTATGTGAATATGCATTTTTCAGATTCTAAATTGGATTTAGATCTGAACTTTGACTATTTCATTCTAACAAAAGCTTAAAGACTAAATATTGATTAAATATTTTCTTGCAGGACTAGGACCTCCTTGTTTGTTGGCACAATTATCTTCACAACTTTCCTCTCCCAGCTGAAGAAAACACCTCCGCACCATGATGGTGTCACCACCATGTTTCACTGTAGGGATAGGATGTTCAGGGTGATGGGCAATGTTTGTCTTTTGCCACATTTTGCAGAGTTAAATTTGAATTTAATCTGACTAGAGAACCTTTGCCCACCTGTTTGTTTTGTCCCAAGAGGTGCTAGTTACAAACTAATGCCCCTGGCAGGAGTCACAAACTGGCTTCTGTCAAACTCCAAATGGGAATTCCTTTGCCTTTCTTTCAGCAATGGCTTGAAACATGAAATACTGTAAAAGAGGTTTAAGGGTTATGCATACTTTCTGCAAAGCACAGTACAATGCGGTGCCCAAAAGTACTTGGGTTTGCATGACATTTTAGGTAGAATCACTACTTTCCTCCAGCTGTAATTTAGTGCTGTAGACATCAGAAAATCAGATGTTAAAAGAAATAAGACAACTGCTTCTCCTTTTTCTTCAACTTTACAAACACTCCTAAGCAAAAAAAACATCTCTTACCCTCAGGGAAACTACCTGAGTTCCTGTGCAAATAAACAACAGCAGACACAGTCAAGACAAAACAGCAATTGTCAAGAAGAGGGCGAGAGAGAGAGAGAGAGAGAGAGAGAGAGAGAGAGAGAGAGAGAGAGGCTGTAACTGAGACGATTTAGCTCACAGTGTTTTCATGTTCACCCGTTTTGTCTTTACACGCTCCCTTCCGCTGTTTTTATGGTACAGTTGGCAGTTTTCCCCTGCTGATGAATGTACCTGGATTTGTGCTGTAAAGTTCCCTGTGCCATTCAACTTGTTTGCATAAATAGTGTTTAACACTTGGATGATCGTAAAGTCTTTACAGACTGATCCCTCAGCATGAGAGTGCTGTTATCCCCAAAGACAACAGGAGTTCATTTAAAGTCATGTTGACACCAAAGTCTGCGCTAAACCATGTCTCTGTGTGGTTGGTTCAGGTTCTGGCCTTCCAAATAGGCCTGGGTACAAATGCAGGCATGTTCCTGTAGGTGTATAAACTAACTCTTAAGCCCATCTGACAGCATAGTTTGATTTTTTAAGAAGCCTTGCATGAAAGCCTCTCCACCCTGCTTTAAGGAATCAGAGACTTCATGTAATCTCCTTTGTAATGGGAGGTTGGGATTCCTCTTTTTGCTGGTAGTGCCTCTGAGGCACTGTGGGAGATGTTGTTTTTGACCTAAAAGCCGTTAAGCCCTTTTTCTAAAATTTTAATCGGTTGATCCTGCAGAAACATCCAAATAGCTAAAAAGACCTCAGTGACTGTGTGTCTCCTTTTTACACGCACCCAAAATAAGAACAACAAAAAAAGTGTGGGCAGATACACATTTTTTTCTGTGTTAATATTTAATCTTTTTGCAGGAATGTGGGTTTATTCTGTGCTTTTATAGGGGCGGGATTTTCCTGCCACCACCAGATTAGCTGGCACATTGTCATTCTCACTGGAATTTGAATGAGAGTGTCAGATTTAACCATTTAAACAAAAGTTTTGAAAAGTAAATCAAGATATTAGAACATATTGGTAAGGTCCTCTATGAATATTTTCTTTTTCAAACTGGCATAAAAACAACTATGAATGAAATAAAAGCCCCTGTTTAGTTCCTTGTGTATTCATGGTTATGTTCAGATTATATTTATCATGATGGTTGCTAATGGGGCATTTGAAGAGACAACTAAGCAATAAGATAACCAGTTTAAATACATTTATTTTTCTTTAGGATGACTCATATTTCTGATTATATATTTAGCCAAAGTGTTAAAAGAGATGGACTTTTACTTTCTCATGTTTTTACATTGCAGCTATAAACTTGTTCACAGTCCTTGCAGTCTTGTTACCTTAAATCTAAGGTTGCAAATCTGTGGTACCACTGCTGGTACTTGCACTGCCAGATTTGTATTCTCAGTTTCTCATTATAGAAACCTCCTCTCAATACATTTATGATAAAATATAAATGTTATAATAAACCTATATGAAAAATATTCCAGGTTTGAGTTCAAATTGAATAATTCCTTCTTTTGTTTGGAAATTCCTCCTTATCTTAAAGTGTATGTTTCAGATGATCTTACAATTTTAAATAATGTTTAGCTGCATATCTCAGTGTACAGAGTGTCTTTCTGTCAGCAGCCATTCATTTCACACAACCTTTAAGCTGTTTTTACTATGCTCTGTAATTTTGACTTCCTGCAGCAGGTGGGTAACATGTTTTTAAAGTCCCACATGGTGATTTAATTGAAATGGTGTGTTGCTAGAAAGGAGCCAGTGATGACCCCTCTTTGCTGTTGTCCTAATTCTAAAAGTACAGAACAGGTTCTTATTTTTATGAGGGAGCTTATGGCAGCTTTCCAGTAAAAAATTGTGTATGTGTAAAGTAATTTCCTCTGTGCCATCTTGCATAGTCTTTAAGAGTAGATGTGAATTATACTCCAAGAGTTCTGTATATTCTTTCCCATTAATATAGAGGACAACGACCTCTATATTAATTGGCATCTGTAAGCAAACCTATGTTGTGCAGTCCGGATACTTATATTATTTAATATTTAATTGAATAACCATTCGGTCTGTCAAGTATTGTCCTAAGAAAACCAGCCCAATATACTGGTGGTATTAAGACAATAGATGAAAGACTGATTCGCGCACTGGCATTATTGAACTGCAAACTCTGCACACATATGGAATACATTCACAACAACTTCTCTCCAAAATATAAGAATTTGTTTACAGAAACCATTCAACTCCACGTTAATATTTCAATTAACAATCTCTACTAGGCTAGGACAATTCAACTAAAACTACCAGGCAAAAATAAGGATTTAGGAAAACTAATAAACTATTTACAAATAAAGGAACAAGAGTACCAATAAAAATGGTGTGATCTTATCGTTCAGGGTTATCTATGTTTGAGAAACAAGGTATTGAGGAATTGAGAACAAATCAGTTTTAAAACCTAGTTCTAAAACTAATTTGTTCTAAAATTAGATCAATAATTGACATGTTTTCAAACAACCAATCACAATGAAAATTCAGAAGAGTAAATGAAACATTATTCTAATGAAATATTATATTAGAATGTTGCTGAGTTAGAAATCAACCCTTTTGGATAATTAATTAGTTATTGTATTTTTTAAATTCTTTTTAAGCTGAATTCTATTTAATTGATTCTAAATGTAGTTTACTTTACCATTCCTATTTTGGTAAAATAATATTTAAGGAAATAATATTTGTTAAATTAGAAACCAATAACCTTTTTGGATAATTGATTCTTAATATTGTTGAAATAGCTATCCTTATTTAGTAAAATAATATTTAAGGATATGTTATTTTCTGGATTGGAAACTAATAACTCAGTTGGATATTTGATTCTTAATGTTTTAACTAGCCATCACGTGGGATAATGGACTACTAAAATGGTGATGAGGATGGTCTAATGACTCTCATAAAATGATCATTTGTATGTAAATATTGGACTTTACTGGCGCTAGCATTAGCGGTTTTGGTTAACAAAGGAAAGTAGCTTATTTACAACTCTTCGGGGCCTCTCTGGCACAGGTAGCTTTTTTGCAGAAGCTCAAAAAGAAAAGTTTCAAGGTACGCTTCTCATACCCCTGTTGCATGAACCCTTGATTATTTGGACAGCAGATCATACTTAACTTTGTGGCTGCTCTCGATCGGCGGGTACTCGAACTTCAGATCGTAGTCAACTCTGGATCTTAGTTTAAAGAATTATTTTAGCTTGCCAGCAAGTCGGACATTCACGCGCGTTTGCCTCCCCTGTCTGCCCCTCTACTGAGTCTCGTGGTAGAGGACAAGATGAAGTGGGGAAAGTGTTTTTGATAGTGGCTCCATGACATCATGGGGAGTCCAGCTGTGACTTCTCCTTCCTGGAATGGGCTAGAAGTATAAACTGCATTTAAAGGTGCAGAGAGGTTCCTACCAGCATCTTTGTGCACAGTTCAGAGTCCATGTTTTATCCATGTTATTAATCAAAGGCTGGTGGTACACACCTAACTTCTATTTTTTAGATATTCAGTGCAGCATTAGTCCACATTTTCTATAAATACAGTTAAAATGTAACAACCTAAGAAATCTTTACCATGCAGTAAAATGAAGGTGCTTACTTAACAAGCTTTTTGAGAGTGTGTAAGATTTATTTGGCTGTTACCTTAGAATGGTTCTTCCTTACATTGAAATTGCAAAGGGTTCAACCACACATTTTGGAGCCAGACATTGACCCTAATGACCTCCAACACATGATGGACACTGCTGTGGTTGGCAAAGTTGAAAGATACTAAAACAATACTGATTTTCAGAACTTTAACTGATATAAATCCATTTGTTTCCCTTTGTGATTTCTTTCCATGCAATGGGTTTCCATAGGCACCACTCAAAAAAATTATTAAAGCTCTTGGCTTGAAAGGATTGCTGAAGATCTTTAATAATGAAATCTGATCATTCCTGTCAGCCAGGGACCTGTTTTATTGTTACCAGGTTTTATCTGAAATCCATGCAGTGTTCTCACGTAAGACTTATTTTTCCTCAGTCTTACCGAGTCTTAAAGAGGATTTTGAAGAAGAGGAATTTGAATGTGTTGAAGAGAACACCTATCATCTGCCTTTTGCCTTGTATTATGTCAGCAGAAGTCAGGAGGCTTGTCTTCAGAGAGTCGATACTATCTTCATTAAATGATTTTCAACAAAAAAATAGCTAACAAAAAAAAATAAAAATAGAAATGGTGACCATGGCACGTTGTTCTATATGTGTTTCTCAACTGAGTTTGATTGATTATAAAGAAAAGTCTGGAGAGCAGCATTAACATTTATTATGGGCCAAAAGCAGCAATTGAGACACATTCCAATTTCAACTCTGCAAACAGTAGTCTTTGAGTGAATCAGCTTAAAGGTCACAATGAAGCTTGCCTAGTCATCATCGAGCCGCATACTGATTGGCTGGCTGCCTGCTCTTCATTGTTGGGTGCCTAAACTGAACAGTAGGCTGTACTGATTTGCTGTTTGGAGAGGTATTAGAGCTGTCACACACACACAGATGTGTTTAAGATGATGGGGGTTGCAGGATTAAAAAGAAGAGAAGTGAAAATTCCTGTTTGGAAGATGTGTCGAGGCTTAAGTTTCCCCCACTGCCCATGACACAGTGGGAAAAACTCCCAGCAGGGAGTGAGGAACGACGCGTCAATCCCACAGTGGGTTGAGGGTAAACACAGAGGTATTCAGTGACCCACATATAACTCTTTGGGTTTCTTTAAGATCTGCTTGTGTTTCTGGCTTGTGTCTCTGTGCATTGTAATGTTGCCATGCAACTGTATAGTTTGTGCTTGTAGCAACACTGCACCTGAGTAATTCTCTCTACATAAAAGCCTGCGGATCAGATGCTTTCACATTCATGGGTGACTTTGAATGTACTGCAAACCCTGAATTTATTATACATTTGCAGGGAAAAATGTATGTCTTGAACTTCCATGAGGATCTGATCCAAATGAATGCAGAAGAAAATACCTTCTATAGAAACACGCAGAAGACTAATCTTTTATAAAAAAATCATTTTTGGGCAAAATGCAGGATACAGTTATACCTGTATTGTTTGTAAAGGGTTGTTGAGGACCGTAAGAGTATCTCCTCTGTGAAAAGCTTCTAGTTCTGTTTGAAGAACTACAAGAGAACAAGCATCACAAAGCAGGAGCACTTGAGTGTCTAAGCTTGATGTCATCATCTCAATGAAAGAAACACTGCCAGGGCCTGTAACAACAGAAGGAACAAGGATCAACTTCCCAACGATTGTCAGCCAAACAATCAACTAAAATGCCTGCATGTGCCAACACCTCCAAGAAATACTGTAGCTGCTTCAGTGTGTGAAATGTGTGTCGTCACTGTAACATGTACAAGGATTCCGTCGAAAGAGAATAAATCAGGTCTTACAGAATAGTGTGTTTGCATATCATCATCTGCGGTTATCTTATGATATAGTTGGAACAGTGACAATTGCTTTAGTGTACTCATCACAATCTAGGATGTGTGCAGTCTTATTAGCTTTAAATCTCAAAGTCACAAAGTAACCTTTGGAAAAACTGAAAAGTGATTTATGTATTTTTTGAAGTGCACCAGTCGCTGCACTTTTTGACGTGCACCAGTGGGGGTGTTGTGGCAGCACAACGACCCAACAGCATGGTGCTGCCACTCCCGAACTTCACAGTTGGGATTGTGTTTCCAGGCTTGTAACATTGGTCATCATGGCCATCATGGGGCTGTGGGGGGCTTTCAGCTTATGTTGGCACAGAGTCATTTCACTGTTGATAATGAGACTCTCTAACCAGCTTCAGCTAGCATCTGCAAGTAGAGGTTGATATTATTTTTTTGCACAAAAGCATATTCATGCCTTGGACACAGAATAATTGTTGGATATTCCCATGCTACTTATATTTCATATAATTGTTAGAACAAACTAATGTAGGTCTGTCAGGCATCTGGAATGATGACCCAATGAAGAATCCGAGTGGGGAGGTCTCCAGTTCTCTGCCTGATATCTTGTCTGGTTTCTTTTGAATGTTCTATGATGTTACACAAGGAAGCAGTGTTTAAAGTGCTGTCCTAAAACACATCCCCAGGGGTGCCTCCAATTAACTCAAATGTTGGGAATTAACCAATCAGAAATAATGACATCATATGGCCTTTCTCAAAAGCATAGTCATTTTAATTTATGTAAACTTTAGAATCTGAACACAAACATTTAAAAAAAAAAAAATCCTTACTAATTATTCTGGCATTTAGCAAATAGAAATGAGTTGGTAATCCTAACTGAGCTAAAACTGGAAATGTCATTTATTTTCAGACAGTGAGATAATGTCTCATTTTATATAGTGTCTTTAATAAACCTCTGGATGTTTGATGATAACTAAAGGAAGAATGTGAAACATTTCTAAGTGGAAGTGATGTGGGAAAAAGGTCTTGCTTTTTTGAAGGGGGGGGGGGGGTGCTTGGAATGCAAAAAATGAATATTTATGTGGTTCCCAAAATCCAAAACAATTGTTAGTAAACTTACATTCTTCTTATATGCCTCATTGTAAGTCGTAAATTTTTCTTTGCAGTCTTCAGGCAATGTGAACATATTAAAGTACAAAAATCTTGATTCAATTTTCCGTTTGTCACGCTTTAAGAAAACTGTGTAGAACAATTCTTTCTCCATATTTAGTTCTGTGATCTGACTTCTTGCTGCAGACAAAATATTCCAGTTGAAGAATTACAGACTGATGCCAGGTGGTGTTTCTGTTAACTTTCTAACATAGAAGAAATAATATAATGTGCCTTAGACCCCATTGAGCTTAAAAAACACTGTTCATCACTCCAGCTTGTAGCAGGAGTGTTGGTGCTGAGATCAGGGTTTGGCATGCTGTGGCCGTCCAGGTCAGCCAGAGTTTATCTGAGCAACATGTGGATCTGACACATTCTGGAGCTGCAGAGGTTTTCTTAGGATAGATGGTGGCATGGTCTCCATCTTCAGCCATCACATGGCCTGGCAGCACTGAGACTTAGGTTACTGGGAGTCCAAAACAATAGGAAGGAGGTCATGGCACAGAAACTCTAGTGGTCCCCCTCAGTTCTGTTGATTCTTTTACATATGTGTGCTGTCTGATCCATGTTCATGCAACTGATTCCTTTCATTATACCCACTAATAGAAGGATCCACTTCCCTCTGACTCCATCTTCCTTCAACAACAACATCTCTGCATCACTATATCCAAAAACTCCTCCACCCAGAAATAGACCTTCATTATCTTCCATGTTTGCAGCAGTAAGCAGGCCACCTAAAGCCTAATTCTGGACTCAAATTACAACATATTTAGTCTGTTCAGTTCATCTAAAAAGCTGTTTCCCTGCAATGTGTTTCAGTTATTGGAAAGAGGAGCAAAAATAGTGCTTTTTAAAAGCATTTATACCTCTTGAACTTTGCTAAATTTTTTCAGCATACAAACTTAAGGGTTTTAAGTTCTAATTTAGTATTAGTGTATAACTACGACGAGGAAGGAAACTATGGTTTTCAAAATAATTTACTGATTTAAAACCTAAAGTATGAATCTAAAGTATAACATGTATTGGCATTCAACCCCCTTTCCTTTGATACCCCTAAATAAGATCCCGCGCCTTTAGAAGTCACCTAATTATGCAGTAGAGTGCGACTGTGTGTAATTTATTCTCAATAAAATCACGCTGTGAATCTATGAAGACCTCAGAGGTTAGTTAGAAAACATTAGTAAACAAACAGCATCATGAAGACCAATCGACCGAGCAGAAAGGTCAGGTAGAAAGTTGTGGAGAAGTTTAATTCAGGGTTAAAGCTTGTGATTAAATAATAAATCACAAGCTTTAAAAATCTCATGGAAAGCTGAAAATGGAACTCAAACATGGCTGTCCATCTAAACTGACAGGGTAGGCAAGGAGAACATTAATTAGAGAAGAATCCAAGAAGCCCATGGTAACTCTAAGGGAGCTGCAGAGATTCACAGCTCAGATGGGAGAATATGTTTAATGGACAAGAATTTTGTTTGCAGAAACATTCCTCTTTTTATTGCAGTTTATTTTCACTGTGGTAGGTTTGGAAGACATTAGACGATGCAGCTCTGAAATCACCCGGGATTATAAAACGCGTGGAAAATAAAGGTTTGTTGCTATTTCCAGCGTGTCTCACAGTACGACGTATCGGAGGCGCATATCTGGAAAGACAAAAGCTTGCAGGTGCACTTTTCTCCACACGGACATTCCCAGAAGAGCTTGAAAGCTGGAAATCTGTCTGATACAAGAAGGTCAGAAGATTCATATACCGATCGAAGACCACGCCAACACCCGGTGCAGGTGAAAAACCCACAGAGGATTTATTTCCAAGGACATGAGTTTTCCCCCTTGTTGATTCAGTCGACTAAACGGTTCTTCATATTTTCCCCTTTTGGACGGATGAGAAGTTTACCGTTTTTATTTTGAGTTGATCACAGATGTGTGACCTCTCCCTCCCTCGATTTCTTCAGACCTGACCCATCCTCAACCGGTGGAGAGAAGAATCAACTTCAAAGTAATTTCGTTCTTTTTTTCATATTAAATCGGATAGGTGCATTTAGAGATCTGGGCAGGAGAAGGCATGGTTTAATGTGAATTAGAATCACCAGTTGATATCAAGGTATCAACTTGTTGCATGCAAGACTAATTGAAGTGTTTTATGCTGAGCCGTGTTTGATTTGCCGTGCAAGGTGCATGTTCATGTTTTTGTCCGGCTGATCCCAAATCAGCCAGGAGTTAGAAATTGGACTTTTAAAGTTTTCCATTCAAAGCAACTGTGTTCTGGGCCTCGCCTGACCACTCCTTCGTCCCAGTTTTATTACTGCAGTTTTTCCCACCTCAGAGTTTTATGACCCTTTGTTCATTTGGGGCAATCACCACACCAGGAGAACTTCTCTTTCCAAGTTAACCCAAATTGCACATTTTGTCCATAAAACTGCTGGTTTGATCTTCATAGACACTCAACGCGCATATATTTTCTTTTATTATCATTGTTAGGTAGTCATTTTTATCCGCTTTGTGTAGAATAGTGCTTGTTAGTTAGGTGAAGGTTTTTGGACCAGAATGGTGGTACATCAGGGCTAAATGGCTTCAACAAATCTTCACATGTAAATTTAAGAGAAGCGTTTGGGTGTATTTCGTGCAAGGGTGATTTATCTGTCAAAACAAGGTCAAAATGACCCCACCTTCGGTGAAGGTGACATGGTTTTTGTTTAATAATCATCAATTATTCATGAGAATTTACTATTTGTAATTATTAAGGGCTTTGAGCCCATAGTCACAATACCAGAGGACATCTCTGATTTCTATTTGTAAATAATGATTTCGGTTAAGAAATAATTTTTCTGAATTATGACTTTTAATTATAATTTTTGATCAATATTAACTAATCAGTAATCATAATCCTTACACCTTGAACTTGTAAAGTGCTTTATCAAGTCCTCAGAGACTCCAAAATACTTAAAAACTACAATCAGTCATTCATCCATTCATGCACACACAGCTGCCCTGGGACACACTGACAGAAGTGATGCTGCCAGACACAGGCGCCAAGATTTAGGACATAGCAATAGGGACATGGTGAAAACAGAAACACGAAGGAGAACCAAAAGCCAAACACCTCTCGACCCTTCTCTTTGTGCTGGCAATCTAGCCATTGGCTATTGCCACAAGGAGCTACCAAAATATCTCTGACATTAGAATAAACAATATTGAATCCAAAATTTGATTATTTGCCGATTACATTATTTTAATGTTGTCCAAATTGAAATGTTCAATTTCCAAGCTACTCAAAATTGTTAGCTTATTTGGTAATATCTCTGGTAATGAAATTAATGCATCTAAGTCAGTCATCATTTTTTTAAACACTCCAAAAGAATCAAACCACACATCCAAACAGTGTTCTATGTTGCCAAAAACATCTTTACTTATCTCTGTGTAAAAATTAGTCCAAAAAACAGACAAATTGACATGTAGGCTAAGCGCCGACAATTAAATCTGTTACAAAATCAATTAATAGATGGTCTATGCTGCCCATCTCTATGATTTTTCAAAATGTCCTTATTGTTTCCAAGCCGTGCCACTCAACCCTCCAGTTGATTTTTGTGCAAACATACAAACAAATTTCTTCAAATCAGAAGCTTTATTTCAAAAACTCAAAAATCTCTAACATTGCCTACTCTCACTTCAGAGGATTTAGCAATAAACCACTACTTGAAGAAGGGCCTGATATCCGAATTTACGGATATCAGGCCATACAGCATCTTGAGAAAAACAAAAGACTGGCATGGTGTGAGGATTTAAAATGTAGTATATTGATAGAGGAATGGCAGAGAGCTTGCCTGACGCCCGAGGCACAATCTAACTAACAATCATGAATGTTCAGAAATGCAAAGTTTTTTGAAAAAAGTTGTATGTCATTTTACATATTACGAAGTTACACTGAATCCATGTCCTAAAATACGTGTTTTAGGGATTCAGTCAGTTAAACAAAATTAACCAAAAAAACACAATCTATTGCTTGTTACAGGCAAAATACACTATAGAGAAACCGTGTAAATCCATTACTGTATATGTTAAGCCTAGCTGTCTGTTTTCAATTCGTTAGCTCTGGAGAAACTTGCTTTTATAAAAAAGATGTGGAGAGGCTGGAGAAAAGAAGACGAGCTCTTCTCACGTAGCTCTAAGTGTAAATACTCTGACTTTAAAAAGATGTAGGGAGATTTTATGTTGTTTTCGAAATGTAAACTAATGTGTAATGATGAATAAAAAAAGAATAAAATAATTGTACTCATTTAATTTTATATGGGAGACATGTTTTATGTTATCTCATGTAAAATCAAGGGAACCCACATGTACTTGACTGTTTGAGAAAAAAAGGTGAGAAATGGAGATGGTAATGTTTAGCTGCCAAAGACTGAAGAGGGCAGTTTATTACTGAAACCATTTTGACTGATGCCTCTCTAATGGTTCTATACTCACAGGTTTTGGACTAAATCTCAACCTGCTACCCTGATGTAATGAACTGTTATTTACTTGTTTGGCACCTTAAGGGTTTATGTTTTTTTTACATGTATAATGCATGTGTGTGTTATCTTTCTGAGTATTTCATTTCAAACATCTAATAACCGCGCAAAAATAATCTTGATTAATAAAACGGATTGGGTCTCTACCACATTATGAGAGGAATGTTTGATGGTTCTGTGTTTTTCTGACTGTCAACCCACCAATGTCTATGTCTTTCTTTATCACTCTGCATTGCTTGTCTTGGGGGGGGAAACTGCCTGGTATTTGCCATGTCCTTTTTTTATGAAAATAGATTATTCAATAACCATTGTTTATGATTTTAGAGAGACAGAGTTCGAAAACATAACAAAATGATATCACTGGCTGGAGGCAGTATCTAACTCAGGGTTTCCTGACAAAAGCATTAAAATATAAGGGTGCTTTCACTTTAAAAGTTACTGATCATGTATTAATTATGGGTCATTTCAAAAGCTTACTGAGTTCTAATCAAGTAGAATACGAATCACTCCCTTTTAGGAGCATTACCTTCTTAAAACATGTCTTTGCATGCCTTTATATAAACAGTTTCTTGTCATAGCTTAAGGGTATTAAGCACTGGATGTTCATGGTTTCAGGAACCCAGTCCTTGGAATGAAATATTGTTTTGTTTTAATTTAATTTAATTTAATTTAACAGTCAGTGTGTGATACATGTGCATCTGTGTAGGTAAGTATCATCATGCTACCATGGTTGTGAATACTTTTGCTAGGCATTGCAGCAGTCCGATGGTTCTGCTTTAGAGGTCGCGGTACGGTTCACCTGGTGCCAGCAGTTCAAAAAGGTTGTGGAAAGGGTATGAGGAGTCTTGTGCTCCACAATCTCTGCTTTGCCATCTTGCTTCTTCTTGTGATGAATATGCTGCAAAGGTTGAGATGGTGCTTTTTTGGAAATCATTTGCATTCATAATTAGGATCAGTTATGGGGTGAATGTGTCATGCAATCGGCATGTTTTGTTGTACCAATGAAATTACATATCAGTGTTATTTGTAGAGATTTCTTCTGCTTTACAACTAATATATATATATATATATATATTTTAATATAAAATATATTATATATAATATATATACAGATATCTATATATAGATATGTGTGTGTGCGTGTGTGTGCGTGCGTGTGTGTGTGTGTGTGTGTGTGAGAGCAATCATCTTGAGTCCGGTCCATTGATTGGTGGAGAAGGAGAGGCTGAGGAAAAGAAGAGGAGCTCTTGTCACGTAGCTCTCCACCTGTGTGTGTTACTGAGTAAACAGGAGCTGTTGTCACAAGTGGAAGGCAGCCTGCGGTTTGCTCTCAGGAATAGAATTTCAGCTTTGCTCCTCTCTTTTGATTTCACCGCACAAAGCTGAGCAAGCTAACAGCAGGCCCGCCCCATTGTGTTTCTTCTGAGGCGTGATGGATAGAATCTGGGAAACTACATTCTACCTCAGATATTTGTCTTTATCTGTCATGATTTGTGGGTGTTTTTGGGTTATTATTATTATTATTCTTGATTTTTTTGGTTTTGAATCATGCTTCTGTTATTTTCCTGGTCATGCTTTAGTTTTTGTCTTCTAGTTCATGTTTTGTCAAGTTTTTTGGATCTGGTTATGCTTTAGTTTCATGGTTTACTAGTTGTGTTTAAGTTTGTATTCAAGAGTCTCTGTTTTGTTCCAGCCACGTTTTGTTCTCTCCTGTCTTCAATCATCTTCATTCGGTTCACCTGCACCTAGCATTCAGTCTCCTCGTTTCACCTGGTTCTTGCTCCATATATACACATCTGTTCTGTTCATTCCTCGCGGAAACATTAAGGATCACTCTCTGTGTTCATGTCTTGTCCTTTGATCATGCCAAGCCTGTCTTGCCAGCCTGCCCATGTCTGTTTTTGCCTTTACCGTCTGTAGTAAGTTTTGTTAATTAAACCATTTCACTTACTGTCATTGTGCCTGCTCGTCTACATTCTGGGGTCCTCAGCTACACAAACCCTGACACTATCACTAAGACAGGCTCTCTGTGTTTGAAGTGCTGACTGGAAAGCAGCTTCACACTATTTAAAGACCAAGAGACTTTTTCACCAAGCTCATTTCCTCTCATCTCGTCATTTCCCCCTTTCAGCTCATCTCTGTCTTGCTGAGATGCAGACGGCCCAGCTTCTGTGTCTATTACCCAGTGGCTGTGCGCCATCACTTCTGTTGGTTAGCCACATCTCTCAGAGCTGTCCGTCAGCTAATGTGGTCAGCTGGGCCACCCTTTGTGATCATTGAAGTGAGGGCGAAGAGGGAGAGAAGGAAGGCAAGAAAATGAAGTTGAAGAAAGAGGCAATGGAATTTTGAAGGATTAGAGGTAAGGTTTTCTGATCTCAAATGCAGATGCTGAAGAGAAATAAATTATGAAAAGAAAAAATAGAATGAATCTTTAGACTTGTGATGATCCATGGGAGACCTTGAATGACTTGCAGTGACTCAGTCCTCGGCATAGTCTGTGTGAATATGTATGTGGAGAGATGGACACACTGAAATGACTAAAATCAAATGTGCAACTATGCTGCACAAAACATTTGGTTGCCAGGCAATGGGATATGATATGAAGAAAAGTGGCGCTTGACTTGAGTTCCCTGATCTGATTTCATTTTGGTGTTTGGAGGGGGCATTGTCTTCACCTGTCTTGGTTTGTCAGGGTGAACAGTGACCATACAAGGGAACTGACCCGGGCACAGTAACAGGGACCCTCGGGCCATGCGATGTTTTATAGGTCTATCACTGGTTTAAACGGCAGTTAATATCATTTAAATGTGAGTAACCACTAACCTGCAGTAGATAGCTGTTTTGGCATCTTCAGCATACATATTTGGAGGCTAAAGCTAACAACTTGAGGGGCCAAGGTCAAGATATCTTCATCCGACTCCAATCTCAAAACTCTAATAACGGTTTATGCAAACACTATTTTTATAGATTGAGCAGTTACAGAAGCTTAGGAATATTTACGTATTTATGGCAGTTAAAAATTAGAAATAAGCCTTAAAGATTTATAATTTTTTTGCTTTAAAGTTAGATTAATTTATATCTAGCAGTTATTTTGACTACATAACACTTTTCATGTTCTGTTCTCTACAGAACATGGAAAGAATACTGAGCAATGTTTTCGTTCACTAAGGTTATTGGATGCGCCCCTTTGCCAGCTATCATTTTCAGTGTCAATTTTTCTCCTTCTGATCCAATTTGTGACGCCTTGGGATTCAGTTTCAACACAGGTACGATAGATAAAGATAAATCAGGAGATTCGGCTTGATTCACACAAATATTTTCAAGAATTCAGTATGACTTACAAGAATTTATTAAGAATACTGAACGTCAGGAATCAGTTGGAATCAGTTAACTATTTGCCAAAAGCATGTAAGAATCTGTTACGATTAAATTTGAATTTGTTACTATTTTTAACAATTCGTGGGATTTTCCATCCAGATATAATAAAACATGATGCAGGAGTAAATGTATTTGAACGATGACTGATATTTAGAAGTTAAAATGTTTTAAGTGAAGGGCTTTTTTTGCCAATAAAATGTAATAACTAAAGTGCTTATTTTTCGACTTAAAATGTAATAGGAAACTAAATAAAAGAAATTAATTTTACCTTGTTTTATATTTCTTATTTATTTTTAAAAGTTAAATTTTTTTTTTTTTTTTTTACTTTTTTAATAATTATTTTTCTTATTTCTTATTTTTGGGTAGTTTTAAGGGGACAATAGCCCTGAGTGGTCAAGACAATGCTTCACGAATCCCCGAGTTGGGAACACATAGGAATGCCTACGAATCAATGAGTAATTAGTTTTGATATTTAAGAATGAACCAGGAGATGTTTTGAATTTGGGGGTTCTGGACCAACATTTTAAACAGCTCAAAAGTTTTGCCACAACTTCCAGATGGCTCAAAAATTGCAAGAACTGACTAAGAATAAAATATGAATCAGTTATGAATTCAGGAATTTATTACGATTCAACTAAGAATCCTAAGATATGGCAATTCTTGGTGATTCGTGTTATTCGTGGTCTGTGTGGAGTACTGGTATAACTAAGTGCTTAATGCAAAATGTCAAGACCTTTTTAAGGTTCTTAAAAAATGTTTTGGCATGAACTGCTATGATGCTTTTGAAGTAACACTTGTTTTAAAGAAGTAAAGATCTGCTTCGGTCTGGAGACTTCATGTGGTTGCCGTTAGCTTCAGCCTCTGGGTCCAATTAATCTCTATTTATGCTAAATGAAAACACCAAGAGAATTATTTGGCAGCATAAAGATATTAACTATCTATAACCTTGTAAAAAGACGGCTTTATAAAATTACGTATTTACTCTAAAAAAACAATGAAAAGGCAGAATGTGATTTATTTCTATTAGTGTTATCAGGCTTGTAAGGTTTTCTGGCACCAAAATATGAAGAACTACACCCTGATGGTATTGATCCTACTTTGGCCAAATATTCAGCTCCAAATTCTGTCATACATACAGGACTTGGGATTGTATTTCAATGCTTTGACAGACCACACCAAAGGGATAGCAGAAAACTCATCATTGCCTGTCTGAATAGCTTTAAATGGATTTAATCTTCCCACTTCAAATGCTATCCATGACCTTTAAAGTTGAAATCCATGTTGCTGTCAACGGCTTTTTCTCCTTTATAGACAATTTAGAAACTGACTATAACACTTTTTAAGCTGAACAGAAAAGCCCTGCACATATCTAGCTTTTGTCTGCATCTGCATAAAGGGAACAATCAGCTGTGATGCTGGTCGTGTCTTGGACAGTGAGTAAACGGTCTTGACCAAAAACTCCTAAATCCTGCAACAGGCACAGAAAGAAAATCATCACATAGAAATGAATTGTGGCTTTTTTGTGGTATCATGGCTTTTGCAGCAAATCATTACCACGTGGTTAGGGAAAAGAAGGAAAAGAAGGGGTTTCTATATGGAGCAGATGTTGGTTACATGAACAGTAGGTTTTGTTTGCGTTCACTAAGGCAAAACTAGTTAATACAATTCAGCCATATTAAGGTCTAAAATGTCATGACCTACTGAAGTTTTTTCTAGTAAGTGTTTACAGGACAATGCACATGCAGCTGATTTAAAACATGTTATGGTGACCGTGCTCAGTATGACAAAGGAACATGTAACCTGATACAGAAACAAGTACTCTGCACACTGGTTTCTCTCAGCTGTCATGTATTCCATCACATCAAATGTTCCAAAAATGAGCTGTAACAGATACTGTACAGCGCTCCAACAATGAAGATGCATGTCCATGGCCGCTGCTGCAGCCGCAGGCCCTCTTCTTTAACCTGGGAGCAGGCAGGGTCCCTCCAATCTCCACCTGAAAAATCACTTCCTCACAGAGCCGTCCAAAAACGAGGCGGATACTTCCAAACTCCAAATGTACACTCATATGCTTTTTACAGTGATTGTGAAAACCAGTTGGAGAGTACACAGTGTTCAGCAGGGCGAAGTGTACTTGCGGAGTATTTGAGCTCCTTCTCTGAGGAGGAATCCAGGTTTTAATTAGCTTTTTGCTACCTCTAAGTCAAATTATAGTCTGGCAGAACAACACAGAGAGCAAATGTTTGGTGTGTATAGTTCAACAATGCAGCAGTCTGTTAGCTCTGACTGTTTGTCTAGATGTGTACATTTACTAGTTTCCGCTGCGTCTTTGCGGGGCAATTTGGGGACTTTGCCATGCACGAAAACTCACCAGATTTTACCCAAAATTGTCCCCCGCGTGAAATTCTTGTTCTGTAATGTCGTCAGTGGGCGTGGCCAAACAGCTCTACAGCGCCCCCTAAAGTGAGATAGGCCGAATCGTAAGTCGTAGAGATCTGAAATTTGGCACACAGGTAGATCTCCCCAAATCATGAAAAAAGGTCTCTTGGGGGTATGCCCTAAAACGCACAGGAAGTCGGCCATTTTGGGTCAAAGGCCAATTTTGGCCGTTTTTCACTTTTACTCACCTCGAACTTTAACGAACTCCTCCTAGGGATTTTGAGCTATCGGCTTCATATTTAATCAGTATGCAGTTAAGGCATGGGGGATTAAAAGTTATCAAAATCTTGAGTTTTTGGCCATGTTTAGGGGGCGTGGCCGGGGTACGAACTTGGCGTTCGTGCCCAAAGTGAAAAAATGCAATACTTTCCCAAAGAAATGCCAAATCACACCAAAGTTGGCATGAAGGAGGACCTTCGGGTTCCCGATGATCCTATGGGGTCATGTGCTGACATCATCAAAGCCATGCCCACTGGCAACAGGAAGTCACTTTTTTGACTTGGAAATGTGCCTCTCTGACCCTCTTGACCCAATCAACTTGAAAGTGTGTCAGAAGACAGATAACTAGTAGGTCTAACTTCGTTTGAAGCACAGTGACTTTTCATAAAAGGGCGTGGCCGTGGTGGCGCGGCGAAGTTGGACATCACGCCCTGGCCATACGTTTGGCTTTAATTTCCACATACATCATCTGATCTGCACCAAATTCAATGTGATTGAACCTAGTCCAGTCCCCAACAGAGATCTGATGACATATTTGGTGGGCGTGGCCTAATTCGTCCACAGCGCCCCCTAGAAAATTTTTAAAAATCAGCCCCAAGCCATACTTTGACCGAGGATTTTGAAATTTGGTATACATATGTAACCTGTCAGGATGTACAAAAAAGTCTCTTGGAGCGTTGGTCCAAACCCAACAGGAAGTCGGCCATTTTGGATTGAAGTTGCCATTTTGACCCCTTTTTTTGTTTTTCTAGCCCACGTATCTGTGCGAACTCCTCCTACAGCTTTTGACTTAGAGACTTGAAAATCACTCAGTATACTCTTAAGGCATTGGGGATCAAAAATTATCAAAAGCTTTTTGATACATGAAAGCATGTGGGCGTGGCCATGCCTCAAAATATGACTTCTCGCCATGAAAGACGAAATTGATATAGCTCCTAGAAGGAAAGTCCCAGACACATGAAACCTTCTGGGATTGATCTGCCTCTGGCCCTGAACAATATTCACTGATCAGATGCTGTCATTATCGAAGCCACGGCCCCTGACAACAGGAAGTGTAGTGTTTCACTTAGTTTGGTCCATGTTTGATCCCCTCCACCTTATCAACATAAAACTGTCCCAAGTCACAGATAACATGATGGTCTAAGTTTGTGTCTAGTACTGACTGGTTTGGCTGGAGGCTGTGGCCGTGGTGGCATGGCGAAGTCTGATGTCACGCCATGGCCATACGTTTGGCTCTAAATTTGACTCGCATGGCCCGATTTACTCCAAACTCTATATGGTTGATCTTTGACAACCCCCAAACACCTGTATTGGATTACATTGGAATTTGGATCAACAGCGCCCCCTAGGACACTTCAAGGGCTATATCTCCCTCATACATCATCAGATCCACTTGAAATGTAGTATACTTGATCATGAGTTAATGATGGACATGTTGACACAGTCAATAGATGACATCACCTTAGCCCCGCCCACTAATAAACAAATGAGTGTAGCTTCCATATGGAAGGTCCGATTCACTCCAAACTGAATATGGTTAATCTTTGTCAGCCCCTAAACAGCTCTATTACATTACATTGGAATTTGGATCAATAGCGCCCCCTCGGACATTACAAGTGCTATATCTCCTTCATACATCATCAGATCCACTACAAAATTAGTATACATCATCAGGGAACAATACTGAACATGTTGCCACAGTCAGTTCTTGATATCATTTGAGCTCCGCCCACTAATTAAAAACTCAGTGCAGCTTCCATCTGGAAGGTCGGATTTCCCCCAAATTTGAAATACTTCTCGCCAGATGACAACTCTGCATGTCCGTACATCATATGACATGTCGCTCACAGTCCCTCCTAGTGGCGATGTGTGGTATTGAAGGGCAGCTCGTTGGTCATGTGCAGGCGGCGATGCCAGGCTCCCGCGGTCGCTGCACAGGCCGAGTTGCGCTGAGGTGCGAGGGCCTTCAAGGCTGCTTGCAGCTTTAATTATAGCTTGGAACTTTATTCACACGTACAGCTGTCGTCTTTCAGGAGAGATTTGTTCTCTTTGAAACTGATTATGCACTGGTACCACGGTACATATGTTTGATCAGTTGTTCAAACCCATGTTATTATTCAGTATCTTACAACATAGTGGTGGTTGATTGGTGGTACAACTAAGCGGTTGATTGTTTTTAAATTCTGTTGTACAGCATTGTAAAATAACCTGATTTTGATTTTATTTTTTAGAAGGAAACCAGGTTTCTGTCATGATCCACACCTATTTTTGTTTCTGTTGTAGTAGTTGTAGTATGTAACGAAGACCAAGCTGAACATGAATCAATAAATATTTACCACAGTTAGTGTATTCTTTTATGTCACTATTAGTCGCACCAGTCAAGGGGGCCAAAAGCAGAGTAGTGTGCTGCCCGCCCTTCAACCAATTGCTTTTGCTTTTTTAATGACATAAATATTTTGGTCATGAAATTTCTGTATGTGGGTTACAAACATGACAGAGGCAGCTCCATGTTCTTTTGGGTGACGTTTATTGTCTTTTTGAGGGAGCTGCTCCTACTGCAGAATCTAATGCTTCAACATCAAGAACGAACTGCTTCAGAGGGCCTGGCAGACTCAAAATGGGCACCCTGGAGAATCTGGACTTGAGTTTAAAAAGAAGCTTTCACAGCAGCCAAGGACTCATTGATATTGCTTCTCCATATACTCTCTCAGGTCTGCTTGAAGGTAGTGGGGCACCAGAAAACAGGTCAGTAATACTAAAAGGGTCTCTATGTTGGTAATGACATTGTTCTGCAAATTAATGCCACACTTTTTTGGAGTAAAACATTTTGAAAACCGTGTATCATTTGATTTCCACTTCACATTGACATATTATTTTCTGTTGATCATAAAATCACACTAAAGGGATTGAAGTTTGTGGTAATGTGGCTAAACAGGAAAAGGCTAAAGGGGTATGAATACTTTTGCAACTCTCTGTATAAACATACTGTATGTCATGCATAGTCATGCTGCATCTCTGAAAGTCGCATTGAGTAAATCAGACAGCATGGCTTCTTTGCAGGAAGCTGTTTTCTAACACACATGAGGCTTACAGACTTAACAGCTAACGGTTGTTTCCTTTTCAGTTTACAGGTGTCTGGACGATGTCAGTGTTTTGAGGCAGACTCAACACTTGCTGTGCTGACAGCATCAAGCTTGTGTGTGATAAGACAAGCCTACTGCTGAACAGGTGCCACCCCAGCTCCCCTAACACCAGAAGCTCTGATACCAGAACAAAACCAGAAGCCTTGGTTTTGATTTTATCTGACCAAAGATTTCTGCTAAAAAGAGGACTGTTTTTTCATCTTTTATCCACTTGACCTATGGATATGAGCTCACAAAGTAACTCCAGACCTATATAGTCTATAGAGACTAAAGGAACCTTGAGGTGTTAAGTCCCTTGCCCTAGAAACAGTTCATTAAGTAACTCCCCAACTACTTGTTTTTGACTCTCCAACAGAAGCTTCATATTTCAGTCAGCTTCTCAAGTTCTCCATATCAGTGCTTCATCTTGAACAACTGCCTCTCAAAAGCCTTGATTTCATCCATGACTGACTTTTTCAGCTCTCGAAAGAACACAGATTAATCTGCTGTTTATTTAGCTTTTGAGGACAATTTGTCTCTTTCTCAGCAGAGCGATTTATTAGATCCTTTTTTTGGCTTTACATAATAATGTCAGGTTGAAACTTTTTTGTCAGATGAACCTTTGTTTCCCGGTTCAGTCATTCAGCATAAGATGAGCTACTCGTGGGTGAGGTGTCAACACCTTGTTTAGCAACATTACAAGCAGCCAAGCAGGTCAAATGTCAAACACACAGTATCCACACAGATACAACGTCTCTGAATATTTCTGAGCCACTCAAATCTCACAGCATTGACCTGATTTTTGTTTCACTGCAAACAACTAAAAGTTTAATTGATGCTTTAATTGAGTTTTCTCTCAAAACACATGTAGTATAGAAAGCAGGTAATTTCAATTAACGTATATTAATCTGAGTGAAACACAAATCATCTAAAAGTGATCTGAGACAAGTAGGTTGCACCCATCTGATCTGAGAGTGAAGTTGTTAGGTGTAACATACAAAAAGCCTTTAGGTTCACATACTATGCAAACTAAGTGCCAGCCCTCAGAAATTAAAATCAAATAAAGTATTTCTCGTTGATATGTAAAAAGATATGTATAAAGTCTTAAAATAATAAAAACACAGCTTTTAATATGAGTAGATTTATTCCATGTGGGTTGGAGTTACACTAAGAGATATCTGTTTTCACCAAAAATCAACAGTTTTAGCAAACACCCTTTTATTGGCAACCCTAGCAAAGTCTTTAAAACAAATGTATTTGAGGCATTTGATAAATGCCTGCTTTATTTTGACCAGTTTCTTGCATGACAAGCTCTTTAAAAGTGCCAGGATATTTTAAATAAAAGCCTTGTGAAATATGCGGGGTCTGTTGGTGGTCATTAGGTCCTTAAGCAGGACAAGGTTCTAATCAACACAAAAGTGGTTCAGCAGACACTAATTCATCCTTCTCCAATGGCCATTTCAGTCCCCAGACTTAAATCCTATGGAAGGCTTTTTACCCATCTTTACTAGGGGTGCCAATAATGGTGTCATTTTATAAATGTGTTCAGAGTTCTGTGTACAGAATTGGTGCTGCGATGGACTGCTGACCTATCCAGACAGGAAAAATAGATGGATGGATGTTATGGAAGTGTTGGGAACCGATATGGATCTCAGTTATGATGGACAGTAGTGCTTGAGTTTAACATTTCAGCTTCTGTTTATTTTTCTTTGCCATGGGACTGTTTGGTGGCTGTTTAGAGTGATTCAACACTACACACACACCTACAGCAGCAGCAGAACAGACCTGCTATCCAATGCTTTAGATTCACACACACACACACACAGACACACACACACACACACCCACGTTTATATTTCTATCTTTTAACTAGGCTAATTGTCTTTCTTTGCATATTAAGTGAAAAGTTTCAAGTTAAAAATCTTTAACAGGTTCCTCTGTTTTATCTGAAAGGGTTTATTTTAGTAAACACACTGTTGTTTGGTGTAAATATATATGAGACGTCCATGCAAAAACCCAGGCACCAAGAACAATGATGATTATATTTTTCCTTTGTTAGCCATAAGCATCTGTGCCTCACTGGAGGATGTGGTGAGCAACTGTTTTCTCAGTCTCACTGGGAGACTTAGACTATCCAAGTAAACAGTTTAACCAAAATAAAACCAAAACCATCGCTCCCCATGGTCAGTACGCTGCTTTAGCTCAATAAGAGTTGGCAGCAACATGTGCTGAGTTGGTCTCTCAAAGGAACACTGCGTTCAAGGACTACGCCCTGGCTGCCAATGTTAACAACAAATTGAACCGTGTTTCCTAACATTGACCAAGCACCAGCCCTCCACACTCCACCGTGAAGGGCTGTCAGTGGGAGAGAGCCTCAGAGGGCTGTCACTTCGCTCTTACCTTCTAGAGTGAGCTTTGTGGCTCTAAGCTGTTTTGACATGAGCCTTAATGCTGCTCTTGCACTTAGCTGAAGGTTTCATGTCGAGGAAAACTGCTGTATTTGGCAGCAGTCAGCCTACAGAAAAAAAAGAGTAGGGCTTTTCTTTATGGCCGAGTGGAGTAATTGTAAGGAGTAATGGATGTCACTCACTTTGGCTTGGCTCTCTGAGATTCTGCATTGCTCCCACTCAGTCTGTAACCAGTAGGGTTAATGCCTACTGGTTACAGACTGAGTGGGAGCTTGCCATCTAAAATTATCATCTTTTTATTTAAATTAACCAGTTTGATATTTCCGAAAATATATTATCTTTGAGTTTTCTTTTAAACCTGGCTTGTCCTTATGAACTTGAGTGTATTTGAGGACTAAAGTCCAGTATATGTGAGAGGTGTGAATATTAATACCAACTATGACAGTGGATAAAAAGGTAAATTTGTGAAAGGCAAGTTGAGTTCCATCCAGCCGTATGTGGGTGTAGAGTCTATCAGGTTTGTCTGCTAGACCAAAGCTAAGCTGCTCATCAGCATTGCAAAGGTAATGTCAGCATGACTTCATTGTCTGATCTCCTTGATGTATGATCACAACAACCTTTTTACAGGCCAGAGATTATTCCTCATTGCTGTTGACATTTACACACACACACAGATAATGCAATTTTGCCATTACACTACCCCTACAGTCCTAGTTAAATCCTGCCACTGGTTTCTCCTCCCTTTAATAGCTACTATGATTCACTCCTCACTCACTACTGGAATTGTTCCCGCCTTCATAAGATTGCAGTTATCACCCCTACACTAAAAACATTGGATCAGTTCCCAACAACCACAATAATCGCCCCATTTCCAATTAACCTTTCATCTCCAAAATACTAGAAAAAACTATTTGCAATTCAACTCCATTCCCATTTAACTCACAACCTCTACGAACAATTTTAGTCCAGTTTCCATCTCCAACATAATATTGAAATCACTCTCATGAAAATCACAAAGGATCTTTTGATGGCAGCTGATTCTGGTTTAATTTAGATTCTCATCCTCCTTGATCTGAGTGAGGCCTTTGATACAATTTCTCACACCATTGGCATCATTCATACCCCTCTTTACTTGTTTCACTCTTTCTGGCCACACTCGGTTTTTCCAACTTAAATCCTTTAGTTCCCACCCCTGTCCTGTTTCATCTGGCTTCCTCAGGGCTGTTTCCTTGGACCCCTGCTCTTCATCGTTTACCTTATTCTAATTGGCAAAATTTTCTGAAAGTTTAACATTGATTTCCACTGCTACACCCAGCTCTACTTATCCAGTAAACCCAATTCTGTACTTGCATCCCCTTATCACACCTACTGTTTGTCTGATATAAAATCTAGGTTAATTAGTGATAAAACTGAGCTCCTTCCTCTAAGAACAAAATCAGTAATATTCAAAGTAGACCGTTTTTCTCTTTCTGTTGACAGCTCCACAGTCTCCCCCTCACCTCTGGTTAAAAGTCTGGGTGTCATCCTTGATGATGTTTTTAGTGTGAGAGGTGAAATATAGGGAGATATTTCACCTCTCACAGTAAAAACATCACCCGGTCTGCATAATTTCATTTATTAAAAAATAATCGTTTCCATCTCTCCCATCACTCTGTTTCAATTCTTGTTCACAGCTTTGTCACCACAGCCATGAGGAGCAGAGCTTTTTCCTGCTCTACTACCAAACTCTGGAACTCTCCCTCCAGACATCCTTAACATCGACACCCTTCCTCTGTTCAAATCCAGACTAAAAACACACCTGTTCAAGACTGTTTACTTCTTGTAATTGCACTATTCAATTTAACTTATTTGATGTTTTATCTAGTTTTATTGTTGTTTTAGTTCTTATTTGTACAGTGACCTTGAGTCTTATGAAATGTGCTTGTAAATAACATTTATTATTATTAAATATTTAAATTTTGTGATATTTCTTGGTTGGAATGAACTAACAATCAAGATCCAAAAGTGCAGCAGGTTGTGCATTCAAATGTCAAGACAGTATTGTCCAATTGACTGGCCTCTTTAACTGAATCCAATTTTGGCCATCACCACACACTTCTTATTTTGCTCTTTTAGCTTTCAAATAGTGAGGCGCATCTAAGGTGGCAACATTTTGTCTTTAAGCAGCCATTGTGTCCATATACAGTACAGACCAAAAGTATGGACACACCTTCTCATTCAAAGAGTTGTCTTTATTTTCATGACTATGAATATTGTAGCTTCACACACTCTTGGCATTCTGTTGATGAGCTTCAAGAGGTAGTCACCTGAAATGGTTTTCCAACAGTCTTGAAGCAGTTCCCAGAGATGCTTAGCACTTGTTGACCCTTTTGCCATAAAACTGAACAGAGACTACAAAGTAAAAGGAGGTAAAGATGACAAAACCAAATAGAACTAACTAGGTCATAGGAAAGCAGAGAGGATATGCTAGCGTTAGCCTATCAATTCAGCAGACTGCTCTGCATGAAAACATTGGATTGAGATGTGTGTTTTTTGAGTCAGCTATTCCTTTAGAAACAAAAGGCTGGCCTGTAAGGTAAGGTAAGGTAAGTTTATTTATATAGCGTAGACAATCTTGCTGCAACAAAATCTCTGTCGCTGTCCAGCAAAAAACGATACTGCAGCATCTAGAATGTCACAGGTAATTGAGTTAGTACTGTTATTTTACTGCACTTTAAAGCTACTGAGTTTTTAAACATTTTTATGAGTTATTGGGCTGAGATGCAGTAGTGCCAAATGGGGACATCTCTAACTTTTAGGGGTTCTGCTCCATTACAACTACCAAGCTTTTAGCACTCAGATGAAAACGTTTAAATCCCGAGCTAATATATTTTGGATGAAGAAAAGAAACAGGTTACATCGGTCAGAAAAAAAAGTGAGATTATAATTTTAGACAGAATTACTTATTATGCATCAAATATATGATTTTTTTTCTAAAATAACAACATAGTAGAAGTTCCATCAGAGGTCTCCATTAATCATAATGTAACATCATGTTAATGGAAAATTGACATTTCTAATTAGACAGTGACAGTTAAAGGTTGAAGACTGACTCCCACTGTGACCATGACAGGAAAATTCATACACTAATAGTAATATGATAAGGTTTGGATAAACATTTCCCCCTTATAACAACTGCTCAAAGTTGGTTGAAATCTATAATCAACAACAAAACTGCCTTAGAGGTAAAGAAGCTGAGGAATAAGCACCTTTAGTGTACTGCCACCTTAGTGTACCGTACTGGTTACATAAAGTTAAGTCAGATGTACATATTAGTGGCCCTAATTTAGATTTGAAGAAAAGATTAGATTATACAACATGGCCCTAGGTGAAGCAATAGTCGCTCCTTTTACAATATTGTTGTTGAGGAAATTTTGTCCACTTGTTTGCAGAATTTTATTAACTCTGCCAGCTTTGAGTGTATTTAAATTTTTTAAGGTTGTCCTACAACATCTCAATTAAATAAAGATTTAATTTTTAATTCTGTATTTTTGTTTTTTGTTTTTGTGCCAACCAGGTTGTTTTGGAAAGCTTATTCCTTTAATAAATTATGTTATTTGAAAGCTGCATCTTAAATTTTACTCAGGTTGCCTTTGTCTGATACTAACAGTTGTTTGATTACCTTAAACTTTTAAGTGCAATGAAAGCAAAAACAGAATTTTTCTATTCTATATTAGGGAAGAACTTTTTAGGCACTGTATTGCTTTTTTGTTTTTCTGTTTTGTGGTTTTATCAGTTTTCATGATTTCTAAAACTTTTTATTACCAGTCTATTTAAAGATCTTTAAATAGGCTGCTAAACATCTGTTTAAGATGCCAGTCTCTATTTGTTGTAAGCATTTTAGTAAACAATAAAATTAGAATAAACTGATTTGATAATGTGTATTTATTCTAAAGAGCTTGTCTTAGAGCAATGTAATGTACTGAGAGGAGATATACATCGATTTGAACTGTAAACTGTGAACAGTCTCAGTCTTAAATAAATATAGGCCTTTATCTTTGGATAGCGATAAAGCAGACTAATTTAATCGGAAAGAGAATCTCTGGAAGCTTAGGTATATCAAACAGAGGTGGGCGACGCCTGCAGATAAGACTGGTTTGATCCACTGTGTGCTCTCCAAACCCAAGGCCCTCTGAAGTGTTGTCTTAGGCTATAGATAAAAGCTAGACCACAATAAAGCTCAAGCAGTCAGCTACCACAGTTTTTCACTCTGTAATATGTGTTTCTGCTCAGTCACTTGTTTGTTTGTCAGTGGGTTAGACCCTTTTTGGAATTTGACATACGATCCACCTCTTACAGACAATCCATCGACAAAGTGGAAAAAGCTGTCAAGGTTTTCTCTGACGATGCATTTTCTCAGCAAAATCATCTAGAAAAAAAAAGATTAGGCGGGACAGGGGTTACAAGCATTTTTTATTATTTGCAGAGATGGCCACTTCATATGCTAGAGTTTGTAAGTTGTGAGTGATGCACTCAAAGACTATACACTATACTACTTGGACTATAGCAACGACTCTTCTGAAAGCCTGTTTTACTTATGTTCTACTTTGGAGGAAGTTACACCTTGACCACCCTACCACCTGGGAACCCAACTAATTTATACTGACCTTTTCTTTGTTTTAAATACAAATTTTCATCCAAAACCACTGCTTCAGTCTTTTTCCAGAAGGTAGAAAAAGCAGCACCCATGACAGTGGATGGAGCTGCTTAGCTATGTATTACTGCCATCTAATGGTCACTGAGTTACAAATCCTGCATTTAAACCCTGCTTTGTTATTAGTCTGCTATTATACTGTTTCATACCAAAAATTCAACCCTTCTCAATTAATTCTTTATAGAACCAGCACCATTTGCTGCTGCTTGTCATTTCTAGGCACTGAAATTTTTGCCTATTCTTTATGAAATTTAAATTCCACCTCAGATAGATTGGATGGAGCGCTTGCGTAAAAGGTAATTTTCAAGCCTTGCCATGGATTCTCAAATGGATTTAGGTCTGGCCTTCGGGTGGGCCAATCTAACACATTAATATACAGTACTTTATACTTAACCACTCAAATGATAGCTCTAGCTTTATGTTTAGGGTCATTACACCACTGGAAAATGAACCTCTGTCTCATTCACAAGTCTTCTGCAGCCTGTATTTAGCTCCATCACTCTCCCCATCAACTCTGACCAGCTTCCCAGCTAAGCTACACAAAACAGAACAAAAACCCACAGCATGATGCTGATGTTATGTTAATGATGATGTACACTGTTAGCTCCCCCCTACACGTAGTATATTGCATGTAGCTCTAAAGGTTCCATTATGGTCTCATCTGTACAGAGCATCTTCTTCCCATGTTTGTAGTGTCCCCTATATGGCTTGTGGCAAACTGCAATCAAACCGTGTTTCTAGTGAACACGACTAATAGTTTTAATGTTAAAAGATTCTCACACCTGAGCTATAGATCCCCATTAGCTCCTCCTGAGTTACCACAGACATCTTGGCTGCTTCTCTAACTAATGTTTTCCTTACCCAGCCTGGGTGTTAAGGTGAGCAATCATGTCCTGGTAGGTTACACTGGTGCAATACTGTTCCCATTTTCATATTAAGGATAGAACAGTGCTTTGAGATACGAATGTCCAAAGCTTGAGATATCGCTCTATAACCTATCCCTGTCTAACAGTTCAAAACTTTCTCCCTGACTTCTCTGAAGCCTACACATAACTAACCCAGATATCTACTATTTAGGTGGTTTCTTAAGGTAATTGTAACCATGGATTTGATTTAAAGGTGTCACAGGGAAGAGAGCTCAAAACAAATGTGTGCCAAAGTTTTTTAGTTTGTTTTTTCTCTAAAAAACAAAAACAGAAAAAATAACTGTGGTATTTTAGTTCCACTTCACAATTGTGTACTTCAAGCCTTACCATGGATTCTCAAATGGATTTAGGTCTGGACTTCGGGTGGGCCAATCTAACACATTAATATACAGTACTTTGTTCTTAGCCACTCAAAGGCTGCAGAAGACTTGTGAATGAGACAGAGGTTCATTTTCCAGTGGTGTAATGACCCTAAACATAAAGCTAGAGCTATCATTTGAGTGGTTAAGAATAAAGTACTGTATATCAATGTGAGATTGGCCCACCCGAAGTCCAGACCTAAATCCATTTGAGAATCCATGGCAAGGCTTGAAGTACAAAATTGTGAAGTGGAACTAAAATACCAGTTATCTTTTTTTTTTTTTTTTTTAGAGAAAAAACTAACTAAAAACTGAGTGGTTTTTAGTTTTTTTTTTTTCTCTAAAAAAACAAAAACATAAAAGATAACTGGTATTTTAGTTCCACTTCACAGTTGTGTACTACTTTCTGTGGTCTACCTCACAAAATGCCAACAAAGTACATTAAAAGTTGATGATTGTAACATAAAAAAATGTGAAAAATATATTGATGCTTTTGTAAGGGACTGCACAATAAGTATATGGAATAAGTTCCAAGCCGCTAAGGGTATCCTGACAGCAGTGTTGTCTTTTCCCTCAGGTGTGTGTATATATGCATTCCTGATCCCTTTCAGCTGAGACACCTGCCTAAATATTGGTTCTCAACAAATAAAATCTTGAGGCAATTCAACCTAGCCTCGTCGCAGCGGCCCACCTCCTTTGTACCTGGAGACTAAAGCTCTTAAGGTCCATTGTGAATTAATTACATGTATCCAACAAATAAAGTCTGCAGCTGGCTCGTGGCTCTGTGTACATGGCAATAACTCATAAACACAGAAGCAGACTCTTGAAAGCAAACACACAATGAAGATGGCGACAAGTATCGCTTTCACAAGCGGTGGCCAAACAGGGCTCCACATGTTGGGACACACTGAATCCTAACCGCACACTTAAAAGTAGCACGTTGATAACTGTATCTGCTGCCAGGACAATTCACCTGCTGCCATCTCTCAGCGCCACCATTCACAGCTTTTACTATCTGTGTTCTGCCAGGGCAAAATGGCATGTCATCACCTCACTATATTGATCAAACTTCAGGAGCAAAGTAGAGCCCTCTACTGGACATCCTATATAGCTTATAAAAGAAAAAAAAAGCATTTTAAGGCCTTCCCGTTCCTCCAGTGATCTGACAATCTCTCCTGCTTTGGTGTTTGGTGTCAGTAAACAAAGGGCTGAAAGGTGCCGCACACCTCTTTAGAAAACAACACAAAACACGCTTTAACTGTAGCTAACAGGCTTTCAGTGCGGCACAAACACAGAGCTAACGTGATCCAGCCCCCGAAGTGTCACCGTAGTGTTGTATGCTGACAGCTCCTGTTAGGGCTCTATTGTGTGGACATGACCGTGGAATACAAGAGAGGTAGTGGTTAAAAGCACAAAGGGGACATGGGTGCATACTTCTCTCGTTCTCCCTCTCATCACAACTGCCTTTTCTCCCAGCAACTGCTCTGCCGAGCGTCTAGGATGGATGAGGATCACCAGGCTTTGCCACCAGTCCAAAAGACGAAGGTGATGGGAGGAGGGGTATCCTGACCCACCAAAGACAGGTGCTGGCCAAGATATGAATGGTTCATAATGGTGGTGAAGGATAAGTTGCTCTGAGAAATTCTGGATGGAGTTGAGAGCTTTTTCTCAGCTGCTCCAGTCCCACTCTTCCATTGGTCATTTGTCTCTGCTAATTGCTGTAGCAAAGGTGCTGTTCTGTCTTGACACTTTGGACATCTTTAAGGCTGAGGGAAAAAAAAGAAAGCTGGTGGGATGTATCCGTTGCCCCTGTAGTTCACTTCACCTACGTCAATTTTAACCTAACAGACAACTGTTCAGTTTAACACAGTTTGTCATTTTTTACAAAAATTTTTTTTTTTCAACTAGCTACTTTGTCTTAATTGGATTTTACCTACTTTATAAACTGTGTAAAAAAACTAGGTTATAGATGTAAACAGGTTGTTATAAAGTATTTGGAGTTTTGATTGTTAGAAGGGTCTGCAACTGAAGGTTTACAACATTGTAAAAGGAGCACAAAGTCACTTGCAAAAATTTAAATAATGCAAATTTGAAAAAAATTCTATAAAACAGCAACGCCCCTGCCACCCAACCTAAAAGAGAGACCTCTAAGAAAAAGAAGAACGAGGTTAATGTATATACAATGATTCCCTAAACAGACGTATACAAACCGTTACTTTATGCAATATCATTTTAACACATGCTGATGAAATAGTTTACATTTCAAAAAATATGCCCCCACTAACACCCATTGCTCCAAGGTGGGGCGCTTAAGTCCAGTAATCTTTTTCGTCTTAAGTGGTGTGATGCGCTGCAGCACTCCCAATATGTGTTCCGCTTTATGTGAAGAATCAAACTTTAGTGCAACAGGCACAAGTTAAAAATGACAAATTTGCTCCTTTGATTTTGAGTATAATAATCTAAGACTGAATCATGACATAATGTGTGAATATGATAGGGTGGGGCGGCAGCCTTTCATCCCAATAATATGGCACGTGGAGAAAATAACTGTATCACTTTTTTACTCATAGATGTAACTGATATATATGACACATCGATTTCTGAGATCAAAATATGTTGATTGGATTTCTGTCTCTTTCAAGGTTTTTCCATTTCTTTATGTGCTTTATTTCACAATTTACCTGCAATCTAAACAAGCAGGTTTCGAAAAGTCAAACTGTTAAAATAAGTATTAATATAAAATAAAAAATATTTGTCAAAATAAAAGAAACCAATACATTCTAAGGCAAACCTAGCTGTTTACATTATATAAAATACCTTTAGACAGTGTCACTGTATATATTTTCGTACATTTAACTTAACATATTTAAACTAAGGGCAAATCCAGACGGCTTCCAGCTAACAAGACAGGATGGACAGTGTTGGATTCACAAGACTGAGAGGAGATTTTAACTGTATTTTAACTGTCTATTCTTGGAAAAACAAATACTGCAACTGTATCGTTTTCATGGCTGAGGTAGAGTTGTCAAAAATCAAACACTCTGCTGTATAAAATCTGTAATCATTGAAGTATTATCTAGTTTAGTTTGGATCAGTCTAAGTATTTCAGGTTTAGGGGTGATCAAATAGTGACAAAATGTATTCAAGAGTGTGAAATACTGTTTTAGTTCAGCGCCGACAGGAAGCTACAAAGTAAATGCTAGCTTTTGCATTTTAAGAGGCAAATTGTTAGTGAATCATGGTTACCTGTTGTAGAATTCTCACAGTACAAATAAGTCATTTTAATTTATGTTTCATTCTGTGGTCATTTTTTGTTTCTTCTAAGTACCCAATATGATTTCAAAGTTATGGAAGCGTCTTAAACGTGTTGTTGGACTGAAAACTTTATCAGTCAACTCTGTAAACACAACAGGGCAACTCAAGATCTGCTTTCTTTTGTACGTTAAAATAACAGTCTAAAACCAGTTGTAGCTATGAACAACAGGATATGAAGCTCAGGATTCTCTATTCAAGGCCCATCACAACTGTTCACACTTATGCTGGCAGTAACTGGACACAGACACAATAAATATTAGGGACATTTTAATATCATGAGATTTTGTTTCATACCTACTGTTTATGTGATGAAAATTTATTGATATCTTTTTTTTGGCTGCCTGGTCATCATCTTGAATACCTATCTTAAAAACTGTACATTTTTAGAGCAATCTAAATTTAGCTAGACAAAAATACTACAAGTCAGGCTTGCATAGTCTGTTTGATCAATTCTAGCAACTTTTTAAACAGACAAAAGTACACCACCAAATCAGTGAATTCTGGTGTTTCAATCACTTCCATGGGTGCAGATGTATAAGGTTTGGTGTGGAGAAACTTGACTGGTCTGCACAGAGTCTTGACCTACGAACATACTCCTACATCTGGTAGAAGATGTTTACAGAATAGTTAAAGTTGCTATTGCTGCCAGTGGTGGGTCCATTAACAAATTGGACCTTATAGGTTAGGAATAAGATGTCATCAAAGTTCATGTATTTATATACAAATACTTTTGAGAATATAGTGTATTTAGACATCAGTAGATGTCTTTATGCAGGTGTCATTTTATCCTTTCGCTTTTCAAACTTAAAAAAGATAACAAACTTATCTTATCTGTGACTTTTTGACTAACATTGTCTGGGGTACACTGGTCCTCTTTTTTAACCCATAATATTTTTTAAATGTGTGCTGTTTATAATGATGGCTGCTTTTAGAAATATTGTAATGTCATAAAGCAAAGCTTTCATCCTTTGAACCAAAAGCTCTCCAGCAGAATGCCTCACGTCCTGTTTTGAGAGACTTAATCAGGTTTTCCATATTAAAAAATGCTCCAGGTCAGTTAGGTCACAGAGACAAAAGCCTTTATGAAGGGGGGCTGGAAGCTCTGTGTGCCAGGGATGACAGACGCTGAGATTTGATTGGCTTGTTCCTGCACGGATGGGATTCGCTGTCAACAGGTCCCAATTAGCCCAATCAGAGTGGAAGGAAACGGCACAGAAAGGATACTCTGTTAGTGCCACCGTGTTTGTGAAGCTGATAAAAAAATAAAACAAAACACAATCACTCGTTCTTTCTTTCCGCCCCACTGAGCTCCAGCCAGAGTCTGTGGGGGCAAATTAATTTGGGATTTAGACTTGCTGCGGCGTTGCTTTGTTGACACTCGCTACAGCATGGGGGCTACATTGTTGTGGCCCTAAACGTTGCTGTTGATGTAAATATTGCCTTCTGCAATTCTTTTGTGTTTCTGAATAGTATTTGGTGACCAAAGCTACTTCCTGACACAAATGTGTCATCGAGAGTCTTTCAGATTGCAGTCAAACACAGCCGCTGTCTGCGCAGCAGGCCACATCTCGGGTGAAAACTAATTCATGGGAGAAAAATTGAGTCAGGGACAGCCAAAAAGGAGGGGGCACCACAAAAACAGGATGGTGAGTCATATTGGAGAAATAAGACCGAGGATGAAAAAAATTCAGAAAAGAGATTTAAATTTGACACAGAGGTGTATTTAAAACACATAAAATTAGCTAGAGCCATACAGAAGATTTTGTTAAACTTAAAAATTAAGCAAACACAGTGAAGAGATGTAATTTATTATACTGTAATATAGCTTTAATATGTAGAATAACATGTAAGAAATGAAACATGCACTGAATACAATGAAGAAAACAAGACATCTAATAGCACTTGGAGATTCTTTAAAGCAAATAACCATCCTGGGACTTTGACCCAACCAGCTAATCAGGCACAGCTTAGTGAGTGATGGGGCATTGACCTCTGACCTGAGGAAGTCATTTAGATGGAGAGGCACTGAAGGTCTGATTCATGGTCAGAAAATCAGCCCTATCTCCATGCCCAGGGATGCCAGAGGCGAGGATGGACAGGTAATTGGGGAGGTGGGGTGAAGGTGTAGTTCTGATTTTGATCTGCCAATTTTCTGTGTCTGAAATGAGTCATCCTCAAGAAGACACTAGAAAAATAACATTATAGAAGATATTTTTCAAGAACATATTCATTTTTTAAACCTTGTTCATAAAATGATTTTTGATATATAAATTTACATTGTTCTATTCCAGAAATAAATAAATTAGTTAATCAAAAACAATTTGATGTACAGCACTGTTCAAATGTCTTGAGTCATTCTTGCAGCAGCCTCCTACCAGATTTCTTCTGTTTTTGCTTTTTATGTCACACGTAAATGTTTCAGGTCTTTGAACAAATTTGAAAATCAGACAAAGAAAACCTGAGTAAATACAAAATGCTGTTCTCAAATGATGATTTGCATCTTACATTACATAGAAATCAGTTTGCCACTGAAAACTGTCTCCCAGTTTTATATAACTGGAGGAGATAAAACAATCACTAACAACCTTATTACCGTCTCTCAAAACAGAAAACCAAACTTCAGTTTGTTTATTTGTAATGTTCTTATTTGTAATAGAATAGGATAACTGCAAAATGTTAAATCTCTGAGTTTTTTTAAATCACGGATAAAAACCCATTTGTTTAGAGTTGCCTTTGACTGGTAAACATCATTGATTTCAATCTGTTGTCCAACTTTTCTTTACTTTCATTTATTATGCCAATGCTATGTACTTTTTTCCTATGTGTTTTTTTTGTTTTCATTACATAAATCACTTTTAATATTCTTCTTGCTAAAATGTGCTATACAAATAAATTTGCCACAACAAAAATGTTAATGAAATAATAAAGAACATTACTTTGCCCTTATTTAAACATTCTTATAAAAATAGTTGCAGGTTACATTATTGCACCGTGTCTGCTTTAGAGGGTTTTTGGTAGGAACACCTCGCTCTGTTTTAAGTTATTTGTACTAATTGGAAATAGAACGTGTTGTAGCTCTGCTTTTGTTTTGTGTTTATAGTCTGATTTTCTTAAGCAAGCTTAATTAAAATTAAGCAAATTTCCCAAGCAATGCATTTCATATCTGCTGTGTAACATAATAAGTATGCTTCAAACTCCTTTAGTTTATAAATCCACTGTTCTGTCTGCTGCAGTTGCATGTTTTGCTTGTACTGTTCAGCAACAGATAAATCTCATCTAGATCTGTCCTGATGAACTGAGGAAGTATACTTCAAGCCTATTTTTACCATGCCAAAAAAAATAAAATATCAATAAACCTTTAAACATTTTAATACAGTTTTGCCACATATTTACCCTTTTCGAAATGACATTTTAGAAAACCAATTGTATCTATTATTAAAATCTCAAGTACCTCTGTTATTTTGGTAGTAAGGGGGTATAGAGAAGGGCACCAAACAACAATTATACGTAGAAAAGAAAAGAACCCTGCATAACATCTAAAGCACTGAAGGCCTTACTTTCCACAGAACAGTTAGTGTTAGTGATTCAACTATATGAATGGAAAAAAGTGGTGTCTATTGGAGAGTTCCACTGCTAAACAAAAATAACACAAAGACCTGTCACACATAGCACCAGGCTGGTTTAAATGTGTAATACTTAATTTCCTGTTTAATGTCTGAACCTTGAAGAATCATCCTGTGCCTGTAATGGAATGAGTTGGATCAGATGACTGTGCAAAAATAGCCTTTGATCAATTTAAACCGTGTTTTCAGAGAGTAGTGATCATAGGACCTTGATGTCTGCAGTTGTGTACAGCACTTTACTTTAAAAGTGGTACACTCGTATCTGCATATGAAAAAAAAAACAAAAAACAAACAAACATTATAGCTGTGTTTAGAATGGGCAATCATAAACAGCAGTTTGATGCATTTTCTTTATTTGGAGTAAGATTTATCTTTGCTTAGTGAGAGAGAAGAAGAAAAACTCACCTTTCCAGAGTGAGAGTTACCAACCCTGTCTAAATGCTGTCACAGTCAGGTACAAATAGTTTTTAAAAGCAGCCAAAGTCTTTTAATTCTTGAAAAGGTAAGTTCAAAGAAACAGAGGTTTGTTTCAAGCTTTGTCTCATATGAGGAAGAATATGAACTAAAATGATCTTATTGGCAAAAATTGGGGTTAAAACATTAATGACAAGACAGAATTTTAAACACAGTCCACAGGTCAGAAATTATTTACACTAGCTTTTTTAAAATTCTCAGGTTGATTAAGATAAACATTCTGAAGGGATTACTGCTTTTGAAGAGCATTGTTGTGAATATCCAGGGGAGCAGAGAGATACCAGCCTCGCATTGCTTGATTGTTTCTCTGCTCTGCAAGGATCCACACTGAGAACCATAACATGGCATTTTTATGCACCTTTTGGGTTCATTGAAAGACCCAGTTTCAAAAAGCTTCCTAATCAGTGGAAGATTCTTGAAAAAAAATATTAATTTATTAAGTCTGCTGCTAAATGCTATTTCTGTAAAAAAATTATTTCACAAAGTAAACACATTCCTCTCAATAACAAACCAGGTATTTAGAGCTAACAAAAAGGTATTTAGAGCTAGCTAATAGTTGAGTTGAGAATATTTACAAGTGAACAGGCAATTTCCCAATAATTTAGACATAACAGAGCTCAACTCTGAATATCACATCTCCTTAAATGTCAAAAAATTATCAAGTATAATGCTAATATAATTGTTCTTTCTGTCGATTCACTTTGCCAAAAAAGATGTACATCAAAATTGTGTTGCCTGAAAGAAAAAATAGACATATGTTATGAAGTGCCAGTCAGTGAGTTCAGTCAACACACTATCTCTTTGTAAGAGGATACACTGAGCTCTGAGGTTATTTTAGGGTTCACAGTCACATCTAAGGAACTAAAGGACCTCTGGTTTTTCTTTGGAATGTCAGACGGACAACATTGAAGAATCTTTCAAGATCAAAGCATGGAGATCAAACACACTGCATCCACAGAAGGAACACAGTTTGTATGGATCTCAATCAATGTCTGAGCCCAAAATGAGCAGAAGGGACCAGCGGAGCAGCTGAGTGATGTATACAAGCTGTCAACCAGGTACTGCTGTCCACCCTGCAGAGCTGTGATACAGGACAACAGGTTGCTTACACTTTGGCTCTGGACCCTGTGTTGCTAGAGGTGGATAATCACACTGCTGAGGCTCAAATTCTGGAAGGAACAAAGCAATAAGGCAAAGACCAGAAAATAGTCAAAACAAACTGCAGTACAAGAAAGTTATTTTTAAATGATTTTTATACCAAACTCTGAACAAAAGGCTTCATGTGGATTCTCCTCCACTGTTTTTCCAAAACGTTAAACTTGAGGCATCTTTGGTTTGGGGTCAAACAGGCAGACTTAGAGAGCCAGACATAAATATTTAGGAGCCCCCTGAGATTTTCCTGTAGAACATTATTCTAAGAAAGCAGAGATCTGTCTGTCTTTTTGTATGGAGTGTAAAAGAGTCTGGACATTGAAAAAAAATAAAGAAACAAAAACATCTGAATTGAGCCAGACATTTTAATTTTACATTTCATTCTTTATTTCTTTACTAAACGTAGAAATGTACTTGGTACTAAGTTAAATATTTTGGGTGATATATTTTTAACTTTTTTGCAGAACAGTAAAAGGAACTTGCCTTATTTCACACTTCATCATGTTACAGTCACAGACTATAATACATGTTTACATTCAAAGACAAAGCAAGGTTTTTTTTTGTATTGGACATTATAGCGACAAGACAATTCAAACTGCTTTACATGATGAAAACATAAGAAATTGGAAAGAAAAAAACATTAAAAAGTACATTAGGGGATCATAAGAACTGAATACTGCTTCTCTGTGTTTGGTTCGGAATCTGGGGATGCAGAGTAGAATTAAACCAGAATACCTAACTGGTCTGGAATGTTGGTACAACGACAACAAATCTTTGATGCACTTTTAAGATTTTAAAGTCTTTTTTCTGAGATACAGGAAGCCAGTGTAGGGACTTTTGAACTCAGATGATGTACTCTACATTTTTAAGTAGTGCATAATTGTGACATGAGAGGAAAATGATGTGTATTCAAAAAAGATTTTACATAAAATGTAGATCTGATAAATGTGCCATGCGTAAATCCACGACAAGAATTGCCTTATTAGTTAATATAATCCACCTGTGTGTAATTTAATCTCAGTATAAATGAAGAGGTTCTCCGAAGTACTCAGAGGTTTGTTGAAGAACATTTTTGAACAATCAGTATTATGAAGACCAAGAAATCCAGCAGACACCTCAGGGAGAAAGTGGGGAAGTTTTAAGATGAGGTAAATTATAAAACTAGAAAAGCACTCATAGAGTGCAGACCTCCGCCAAGTCAATAGGGTCATTGATGAATGTCAGCATTTTTCCATACTAATGAGCTATACTCCGGATAAATTCTGGCCACTGCATGTCAGCTGCTGGAGAAACCATCAGGTAATTCCAAGTTATGGCAACCATTGTCATCCTTCAAAACGATCCTGGACCCAGATAGTGCTCCGCATCACCACCAAAATCTAATCATCTATTCCTTGTTGTAATATGCACATTGTCGAAAAATGTAACCCAAAGTTGTTCATAACTTTTTGAGATATTTTGCAAACAGACAGACAGATGCCATCAAAAACATAACCTCCAAGGTGGAGGTAACGACACCCCATGCATTGAACCAAGATGTACCAAGATATGGCTTTCCACCTTCCATGAAAGGGCATGCAATGAGATCAGTAATCACAGGAGCAGCCAAGTTGGAAACTATGGAGGAGCTACAGAAAACCACAGCTCAGGTGTGAGAATCTGTGAACCGCACAACTACTAGTCAAGTGATCCAGAAATCTGTCCATCTATGGAAAAATAGCAAAAAAAAGCCAAAAGAAGATCAAAAGAAGTCCTGTTTGCAGTTTGTCATGAGCCATAGGAGGCACAGCAAATGCAACTTTTTCAAATAAAACTAAATGCAAAATGCTATGTGTAGTGGAAAATTAAAATCAAGAAGACATAATCTTCACAGTAAAACATGGTGGTGGCAGCATCACACCACAATCAGAGCCAACATACCATAGTGGAGATGTTCTGATGTCGTAGTTTGGTAAAGGACATGGATGGGTGTCAGGGACAGTATTTCTTCTTTTACCCAGGATCTCTCCTTACCAGAGACCAATTTTACATGAACGTGAAGTTCAACATGAAAATACTTTTATCCTGCAGCTTTATTCCTCCTGTTACCCTGACTGATCTGTTCCAAAGACTTCTTTGATGCTAACATTTGCCCAACTAGGTCCCTGCATTTACACATTGAAGAAAGCACTCATAACAACCGGCTGCCAGTCAAACCTAATGTAATCTGGCCTGAACCACAGGGAGCTCTTAGCTCTCAGCATACCTGTTGAGCACTGATGAAAATAAAGTGAGTCTGATGCTTCAACAGCTCTGACCAAGCTATAAAACAGCAGGGAGTAGAGTCACATCCAAGCGGCCCATATTTGTTCAAATAGGCGTGTAAAAAAAGCTAAATTTAGGGTATTAAGCGTCCACTGGAGTGAACGACAGTGCTTCACAGTTTTAATGAGTCCCAGCAGACTCCTGGGCCAGAACTTACGCTTCCAGTAGTATTCAGTTAAGAGTAATGGGGATTCCTTTTACTAGCTAGTTGACCCTTGTGTAAAAAGAGTACCTTAAAATTCACACAAAAATAAAAAAAAACTAAAAAAAAAAAATACACAGATTTGCATAATGTGTATAGTAATATATATGTGTATAATATATATGTATGTATATATCTATATCTATATCTATATATATATAATATATATATATCTATATCTATATCTATATCTATATATCTATATATATATATATATATATATATAATATATATATATATATATTAATATATATATATATATATATAAGTAGGTGAATGAAGTCTCCAGGGTGCTTTAGAATGTGATTTATGGTCAAACAGAAACACTGAGACAAGAACTTATGGCCTGTGAATTGTTTGTGTTAGCTGACTCATAAAAGGCATAACCTTGTCAGCTTTGACGGTTTATGGACTCAAACATGATTAAGGTGAAGCGTATTTTTTCTGTTTGTACCATGCACTTGGAAAAATCAGATGCAGACCAGATGGCCTTTCAGTTCAGATCGGAAACAGAGAAACAAGGTAACAAGAAGAACAAGAACAGGAAGAGCGACATACAGTGAGAGCAAGATCAGAAGAAAATGATCAAGAAAATGTATCAATCGGCAATTGTCTCAGGCATCTTCTCAGGAAGTAGGGTTATTTGTCATAAAATACTTAATAAAATGTCTGGGTAGCTTTTATACCATTTACAAAATCAAACATATATGACAAACCACGTTCAACCGATAATATTTTCTGCAGTCATATTTTACTTGTTCTTGTCTTTTTCCTAGCCATAAGCAGTTCCACAGCTGCCTCCACTTAGTCATGTTCCTCAGTGTAGCATAATATGAGATAGAGTGTGAAGCAGGATGGTATCAAGGTTTTGGAACACCAAGTTCGACAGACAAAAAGTAAACTGGTCCTCAATGTTTTCTTTACTTTAACAATGTGTGTGTTGGGCTAAAAAATGCAGGAAGAATGTGCAAAATAACTACTTCAAAAGCAGAAACCATGGTTCTACTGAGGACTAAATGACAAGATACTAGTAGTACAAAACAGGAGTGATAATGTGCAGAGTTATAACACATCAGATCTTCAGAAATACAAAATAAATAAACCAACTAACATGACGTCACAGCAACAATATTTTGTTCATTCTATTCTTTTAAAAGGAAATTTTGTTTCTACAATTTTCAAAAAAATCTGCATCTACCAACCTTTTCCTGGCAGTGTTATTGTAAGATTGTTTGTGTCTGCACCATCCAGTTTACAGTCCATTACAATAAAAGGGTTTGTTTTGGAAGCTAATTAAATGTAGTGATCTGTGTTTTTAAGTAACTGGTTGGAAATTTAGCTTTTTCCGTCTGTTTTGATTGTGATGTAACTGCAGACAGAGCTAATTTTCATTAGTGTAGACAGTACATAAGATGGATGAAATAAAACATGTGTAAAGTAAAATGTGTAGAAATCACAGAACAAAAGAACTCCAAGAAGCCCAATGACCTGAGAATCATTGCAGAAGATCAATGGTATATATACAGCAACAATATTGGAAACAACTAATTAATGCATAGAATAGGTCCCTGATCTTTTACAACAAATCTTCCAAAGATCACATATTATTTCTAAGTGTACATCTATGTTTTCTGATTGTGAGAACATGGAGCCAACAGTCAGTAACCACACTAAGAGATCATTTCCCACAGTGGCCACCCACACCAAGTCACTGTAATTTAAGAAGCTTTAGGTATAAGCACCACAAAAAGACATTTGGAATAATATGAACAAGACACCTTCTAAAGTGTCAACAGTAACATTATTTCCATGCTTCTCTGTCTCTGTTATCCCCATATATTTTCCTATTGCGGTGGTATTCACATCAGATCAGGGCTCTTAAGTCCAATTTGTGGATTTACTGCAAATGTGTAATCACGCTAACTCTGAAGTAATTCAACACTTCCCATGAAATATGGTGAACGGATTGCCCCGATGTTAGGTGATGGCGTGCTTTAGCTTGTTTCCCATGCTGTTTTTAGATGTGTTATGGTTGTGTGTATCAGTCATAATGCCAAGGTCATGGCTCCTAGATGTGTTTTCCACTATTAGAGTTCATTATAGCTCATTAGACCTCAGCTGCTTGTCTCTTCACCCCTCATAACATGCTCTCACACACATTTATACACATAAAACCTCCTGAAAGGACAGATGGTCAGTCACACATGCAACACACAAACGCACATACAGTCGAACACACCCCTTCCGTGCCAAATGGCAAATAGCGGCGTAGGCTGAGTGTTCCTAGAAACTGATGTTTGGTAAACGGAGAAGGCTGGGAGTCCAGGAGGGGAGTGGGGGAGTGCAGCAGGTGGTTTGGTTTCAGGTCCCACTGGGTGCATTCCCTCACTTGAAACCACAGTCCAAGGTAGCATGGCTGTCTGGAAAACAAGTTCATCACCAGTTTCTGACACACTGCTGCTGGATGAGGAGTGGGGGCGGTTGTTTGTTCCACGGTGAATGATAGGAGCTGGTAGGGCCTGAGATCTGTTGGGGCCCAGTCAAGCCACGTCTGTTGAGGTTCTCCACGAACAGCACATTTGGCTCTTCTCTGTGTGGGGCTGTGACTTTTGCCATTAAAAACATTATGTGGACCAGCTTTTACAGTCATTTAGCAAATACCCGAAGAGAAAGGAATTAAGGGTGCTGGAAAGCTAATACTCTGGCAGTAGGAGCTAACTATAAGTGTGTGAATGCTGGTTCCCGATGAGAACTAAAGCAGCAGTTGATTCAAGAATCAGAATTGCATGTAAAAGATCTTACAGAGGGTTTGGAAAAATGAGCTGGGAACATGTCAACTTTTGTCTCTGGTTTTGCTTTATTCTTGTTGCTATTCTTATCATTTATATCTGAACTAGTTATACATGTTTTATAGTTTTTAATTTCTTAGGAGATCTGAAAAAAAAAAATTCAAGAAGGGGATTTATGAGCTGGAAGACAACTGGCAATGACTAGTAAAGTCTAGTAATCTAGTAATTTGGCATAGTCCAATGAGTGTCTCAGGGACTATTTGATTTTGTGCATCTCGAACCACCATTCAAACACAGGTGGCTGATAGAGATGGACATTTAAAAAAAAATCTTTTGGGCAAGATTTTAACTAACTACATAAAATTTTCTCAAAATCAAAAACATTAGGGACAATGCAAAGTATTTTGTTAAGTATGTTTTTGCTTAATTTTTTTTCATAGTAAAAAGGACCACAAACATTCAGTGACTTTTACTCAGAAACAGACCATTAATTAGTGATAGAGATGATGATGTAGTTCTGTTGGTGTCTTCAAGTCATGACCTACAGCGTGCTTTGGAGCAGCCAAGTGTAACGTGGCTGAGATGAGAGTCGGGCCACTTAAATTGGAAAAAAGTGTTCTGCTCTCTCACAGTTGGTAATCAGTCTCTGCCTTAAGTGGAGTAATACAAATATTTTGATGTGTTGATGTGTCTGAGTGATACTAGGATGAAGCAGCAGATACACAGGTGGCTTGGGAAGCATCTTGGGCACTTAAAGGTTTTGTGGGCTTAAAGGAGAAAGCAGGGGGACCCAGAACTAGCTGAAAGGATTACATTATCCTTGTAGCATTGTAACACATGGGGAATGGAGACTGTTGCTGGGAAAAGGGATTGTTTATGTTTCCCCCCTTGACCTGTTACACCCCCTAGAAAAATGTAAGATGATGGATGGATGGATGGATGGATGGATGAAGACCTAAATAATAGCTAGTTATGACATGAAGCCCAAAGCCAACAGTGACCTTGTCTGCCAACAAGTGAGGAGATAGTACAAGACAGAATAGCTACAGATGGGCCGCAGCTAATTGATCAAAGTCAATAGTATCTGGAAAGCACTTGGGTATTGTTTTTGCCCTGGTTAGCTGTTGTCAGATAAGGTAGAGCTAGGCATCTTTTGACACTTTTCAGGTTAGATTGTAGCTCACAGCCTCTGATAGCAGTTTTTGTTAAGTTTGTTTAATATTCCTGTGGATATGATAAAAGAATGACATTTTACCGATACTGAACTGTGTATGTGTCAAATTCTGCTTTTCTTTGATGTTTTGGGGGCAGATGTGGCTCAGGTGATACGAGTCTTTCGTGTAACTGGTGGGTTGCCCGCTCTGTCCGTCTCAATCGTTCGTGTCCTTAGGCAAGACATTTCACCTGACTTGCTTGGTGGTGGTCAGAGGGCTCGGTGGCGCCTGTGTATGGCAGCCTCAATTCTGTCAGTGTGTCCCAGGGCAGCTGTGGCTACATTGTAGCTCACCACTTTCAGTGTGTGAATGTGTATATGAATAGGTGAATGACTGATTGTAATGAAAAGCGCTTTGAGGTCTCTGGAGACTTGATAAAGCATGATCCAAGTTCATTCCATTTACTATTTGTTTTTTTTTAAGAACTCTCAGAGTGAGTAAATAATATCTATAAGTGCAATTGGAGTATCAGTAGCAGATGATTCAACAAACAAAGGTACATTTTTTAATTCATTGTTGTGTGGTTCTGGGCTCCAACTAAAGATTTAGCCAAAGATATTTGTTTTTCCTTTCATGTAGAAGGTCAGGCTACAGATGTCCTCCCCTGCTGGCAGTCTTGTACTAAAGTGCACTGACCAGAAACAGGATGCTGGTAAACTGAGGAAAACACAGCAGGAGAGGGACTTTTAGTGTAGGGAAAGTATTTTGCGGTCAGTTACAGTGAGCAATAAAAACAGCAGCAGATACAACAGCTGCATGTCTCTTCAGAAACAGGGAGAAAAACTTTCAATTACAGTCCCCAATTATTACGTGATTTATAGTAGTTTAAAGAGCAAGGAAATAAAATAATATTCAGATATTAGTTTAAAAAGCATCTAAATAAATGGGAAATCATAATTAACCCTAATTATTTAATGGCTTAATTCCAACCCATATATAAACATATTTAAATTTTACTTTAAAAATGGCAGTAATGTATACAATTGAGACATAAGTGATGTTAGTCTGCTTCCTGCAGTGCAATAACACATGTTGCTCTGAATCCTACACAAGGAACCGAGATATGGTCAATACAGCAAAGCAAAATATGCTGCAGTTAAGACTTGTTTATATCCCAGCCAACATATGGGAAGCAGATTGCTCACATTATGACCGTGTTGACTGGCTGCCTTTGCCATCTGCTTCTGTAGCACCTGTGCAGTGCTGGGTTTTAAGATGCCACTTACCTCAGAGCCTCGTTCCTTGCTGAATTTTGCACATTATTAGAAGATAAAATTTCCTCAGCAGAAAATGTGCAATAAATTTGCCATCATTCAGTGAACTAAAACCTAATTATACAATTGATATGTGTTGACACTGATGACAACAGTGCCTTGCAAAACCATTTATACCCTTTTAATGTTCCTACATTTTGTCAGATTAAAACCACAAGTATTTTATTGGGATTGTATGTGATAATCAAACACACACTATCATATAAACTTGCAGTGGGATGATACATGGTGATGCACATTTGTAATAAGTTCCCCTTTACACCTTTAACTGCAGTTACTGCTGAAAGTCTTTGGGGGTATGTTTTTATGAGCTTTGGAGAACTAAAGGTTAATAACTTCCACTTCAGTCTTTAGTCTTTGCTAACGTCACTGGCTTTCCTTCTGTTTTACCCGTCCTTTAGTTATGTGTATAAAACCTTACCAGTTTCCATTTCCCTGCTAATAAAAAGCATACCCACAGCATGCTGCTACCACCTACATGGTCTAAAGTGGGGATGGTGAGTTTATGGTTCTGTGCGGAGTTAGTTTTCTGCCACACATTACCTTTTGCTTGTTCGCCAAAAAGTCTTCCATATGCTTGCAGTGTCACCTTCAAGGATTGTGGCAAATGGGACTTCTTATGGTTTTCTTTCATTATTTACTCTCTTTGTGCCACTCTTTCATTAAGGTCAGAATGCTGGAGTGCATGATCAGTGATTGTCAAGTGAAAATATCCACCTGAGCTGTGGATCTCTGCAGCTCTTCCCCAAGTTACTGTGAGCCCCTTGACTGATTCATTGATTAATGCTGACCTTGCCAGGTCTCTCAGTTTAGGGGGATGGCTTTTCAGTTTTAAGCTACATGCTTGGAATATTGCTTTACATTCAAAATTGTCTTTGTACATCTTGTACATGTTTCTGGTATGTTTCTTGGTCTTTGTGATGCTGTTTGTTCTCTAATATTTTCCAACAACATCTGACGCTGTTACAGAACAGCTGAATAGTGAGAATAAATTACACACGTAGACTGTGTGAGGTGAATTCCAAAGGCAATTGCTTGCTGTGAAGTTATTTAAAGGTGTCAAAGTAAAGGGAACCATTGATTACTTTCTTTGCTCTTCAGATGTGTGCACTACTTTTTGTTGGCCCATCACAAAAGTGCTAATAAAACACATTGAAGTTTGTGGTTGTAATACAACAAATGTGAAAAAAACTTAATCGGTTTGCAAGACACCATAATTTCACAAGCAACAATAATCACATTCTGAGTTTTTTTTCCTGAGTTTTTGATTGGTTTAACTATCGTTTCTAATGTCCTAAAGAAACATGTTTCAAAACCAATCCTGTTAGTTCATGTAGAGCCACTGTAAAGCCATCCTCTCCTCCATTGTTATTGGTTTCACATGGCTAATGGTTTGTTGAGCAATGAACAATCTGTGTGTGGTTTACCTGCATGTGTGTGCGTGTGTTTGCTTCCACAGTCATATAAATTGGTAACACCTATGTTTAAGTGCAGGACTGTACATCCCTGTTGCATTGTCCCACCTTTCGGTTCAAAGGATCACTTATGGGCAAAGAGTATTTATGAGGTTACACTGGTCCTATCAGGGTGGCTGAGAGTAATGGAGCTTCACTTTGTGGCTGTACAGCTTTACTTGGCTCACCCCAAAAGCTAAACAAGACTTTCCAAGAAGCTGCCTGGTAGAAGACCTCTCAGTAAAACATCCCGAAGAGTTAAATGCAGTATGACCCATAAGATTGTTGTACAAACATAACTGTGGTCCGTAGTAGATGGTATTGTGTCTATTTGCAGCAGTTGTAATCTTACTGCTGATGTTTATTGACTTAAAATACCTGGCAGAGATTACCATTAATGTTTCGCTTTACTTTCCCATAGAAAGTACTACTGGATCAGTGCTTCTGTGTTCTTTTTGTGTCTCTGCTCAGTTTTCTCAAACCCCCAGTCTGTCGTGGCAGACGGCCACTCACATTGCGCCTGGTTCCGCTGGAGTTTTCTTCCTGTTAAAAGGGAGTTTTCCTTTCCACTGTCGCTACATGCATGCTCAGTATGAGGGATTGCTGCAAAGTGACTGTCTACCGTCGTAACATGCTCATTCAGGAGGAGTGAATGCTGCAAGTCACTGACTCAATACAATCTGCTGGGTTTCCTTAAATAGAAACACTTTTTAACCAATTTGAATAAAAAACTGAATTTGACTGCCCCGTTTGATAGTTAGGACTAATTGCAATGTAGGTACACGACTTGAAATCTATATGATTCGATTGAGTTGACTTTGTTGTTGGGACCCCAGCCATAGATTTCAACATTTGAAGGCCAGTTTGATCTTTCGTGGAATTTTCAAAATAAATCACAGTAACCTACTCCTAACTCAGCAAAGGAACAGAAGGACAGCGGACTTCCCGTGACGTCACTGTTTAAATAAAAACCCCGTGTTCCAACAAACAGACCTCCTCCACACGGTTCCCCAGCGGAGCTGGAAGGAGAGACAATTGAAGACAACTCTTCAACTTAAATCCACAGTAACTACGATCACAAGCAACAAAGTTAAGTAATAAGCTTGACTTGGCTTTTCTTCTGAGGCCTCCAGAAGCAGTCTTAATCGAAGCGGATTTCCCCCACGGCCTGAAAAAGAAGGCCAGGACAGCATCGCACGTCTTCCTGCGTGTACGTACAGGTAGTGAGAGCCACCCCGCCGCATCGCGGCTACTCAAGGAGCCGAAACGTGCCTTTGTCATACGGTTCGGCCGGGCCAGCTAAAAGCCCTTCCCTACAGCTACATGGATTAGCTGCAAGTTAACCCTTTGTTTACACATACGTGGATGTTTTTCCTCAACGCCCAGGACAACGTCTCCTCAACACGGTTCACGTAAGAGGTAGTGTTTGGGCAGAGAAGATTAGTTTAGAGGAAAATAAACTAAATAATGTTCGTTTTATGGCGTTTGTTTTGTTTGTTTTGAGAAACTCAGCTACAGTAAGTGCTGGCAGACTAGCACTCAGCTAAGGATGTGTTCTGTGTTGCGTTTTTAAAGTTAAGACAAACTTTATTTAAAGAGTGGTTTTTAAACACAGAAGATCGGCCATAACGCGCCGTACACGCTTATGCATTTTAACCCCTTTATTAGTGGTATTTTAAAGGAATGTGTTTGATTCTGGTAACCAGCTATAAGTTTATATTGTTAGCTCCAACGGCTAACGGCTAAGAACACGTGCTCGCCCACTTTATGAGTCAGCTGAAATCATGTACCCAGAAAGGTTGTTGGTTTCCAATCTATGAAGTAATATTACCACAAATATTATTTTACTAAATTTAATAACTAATTAAACACTACTAAGACCCATTTATCCAGAAAGGTTTGGTTCTTCTTCAAAATAATATTTCCTTAATAGTCAAGTCAAGTTTATTTATATAGCGCTTTTCAGCAACAAGGCACTCAAAGCGCTGTACACGAGGAAAAACATTAAATGGTAAATGGACTGAACTTATATAGTGCTTTTCCAGTCATACAGACCACTCAAAGTACTTTACACTAGAGCCACATTCACCCAATCGCACTCAACGCTCACACATTCATACACCGATACGCAGATCGGTTGGCAACTTGAGGTTGAGTACCTTGCCCAGGGGCACATCGACATATGGCAGGAGGAAGGTGGAATCGAACCCGCAATCTTCTGATTGCAAGACGACTACTCTTCCTACTGATGTAATGATACAGAAAATCAAACACAGAAAAATAAATCAAATGACATTAATAATCATTGGGGGTGTACTGGTAAGAGCTGGTACTGATCCAATCTTTCAAATAGAGGCAAGGAATTCATCCTGTGCTAGTAGAAAAATGATCATTTTAATCCTTGAGGTCGCTGTATGAAGCAGCTGTGGTCCCATCATTCAAAGAGTAACAGTCATGGGCACTCACTGAAGTCTAAGTAAAGAAGCTGGGTCACTGGTAGGTCCAAACTTTTTAAATACTTATAATGTTTGGCTTTCACTGGTATGAAATTGTTGTAATACAATCCTTCTAAGAAATCTAAAAATTTATGAATCCTTCTAAGAAATCTAAAAATCTCTGCTCATTGGTGTAAAAACAGCTGCAGTAAAATTTTTAAATACTAATAATATTTGGCTTTTGCTGGTAATCCTTCTGAGAAATCAGAAAATATATGAAAAGTAATGAAATCACACATTTAGGTAAAGTAAGATAGGAGGAAAACAAATCATATTTCATACTGTATTCTTAGCAGAATACAATTTCTACAAGATTATATCCTTTAACCTCTGAGTCCAACTGCTGCCAGGCTGCGATTCTGTTCAAGAATCGTGTCCAGCTTGCGATTCTGCTCTCTTAACATTTCAGAGTTTTTCTCTTGCTCTCGGTGGAAGACACACGCATTTTCTCTCCCTCCCTCCCTGCTTCTGCTTTTTGTCTGTGTTTTTGTCAGAGCCTCGCTTTGCATATCCTCCAAACTTTTAAATTATGGATTTGGTCAGCTGGACTCTCAACGTAATTGATCAAATTGTTTTTTCAACGGGAAGACAGGGTAAAGGAGACCCTCTTGTCCAGACGGGACATTCTTCTCTGGATACACAATGGATTCTTGGCAGCAGTGGAAGATTGTGTGCCTGACTTGATGTTGGTCGCGGACATAGAAAAATGTGTACATATTTGGACTTTTGATAACAGGATTTCTGCTTTTTGGAGTTGGTGGTTACCTGGCTTATCAAGTGATTCGCAAAACGTGGGCGGTTCAAAGCTGTTCAAAACATTCCAAAGCTGCCTGCGATGTTGGATGGAGTCTGGAGAGTGATCAACACTCAGACTGTAATGTTAAGAGAGCAGAATCGCAAGCCGGACACAGCCTGGCAGCGGTTAGACTCAGAGGTTAAAGGATATATACCAGAAATTTGGCTCTTTGGATTCGCAATTGAGACATACCAGTAAAACTCTTAAGGTAGTTGGAAATTCACAACTGCCTGAACCACAACATTTACTGTTTTTCTAAATCTGGCTCCCCAATGTGGCCTTGGAAACTTCTGCTAACTGGCAGATATTAACACAACGCTCTTTCCCAGCACTCCCCTACCAGCTGTGTGCTGATAGGACTATGCGGCCGATTGATAAAACTTCCACCTCTCTTCTCAAGGACAATGGCGCTTCTATCAGTGTTGACAGTCTAATTCTTGCAAAGACTTATATATTTGCACCCTCAAGATTCCACTGTACCCTTGCTAAATCTTTACTTATGTGTGTGTTGCTTACCCCTGCTGAGGTTTTCTTGTACTACTTCAGACTCTATTCTGCTAAGAATAGAGTCTGAAATATGATTTTTTTTCCTCCTATCTTACTTTACCTAAATTTGTGATTTCATTACTTTTCATAGATTTTCAGATTTCTCAGAAGGATTACCAGCAAAAGCCAATTATTATTAGTATTTCATTACTTTTTCATAGATTTTTAGTTTTATCAGAAGGATTACCAGCGAAAACCAAACATTATTAGTAATTTGGACTTTAGCCGCTCTTACACCAATGACCCAGCTTTCTTAATTAGACTTCAATGGACTGTTATTACTTAGTTCAACTTCAGTACCAGTAAAAGCAATACATTATTAGCACCTGAAAATGTGGATTAAAGCTGTTTTGTACCAGTGACTCAGCTTCCCTAGTTAGAATTCAGTGGAATGATGAGACTATCAATATTATCATCTTCTTTTAGCATAAGATGCTTTATTATTAAGAGTGGCTTGGAACCAATTTTGACCAGTAAACTTGGAAGGATTATTAATTATTATTACTCCCAAGGATTATTAGTGCCATTTGATTTGTTTTTCTGTGTCTGTATCTGTGTTGATTTTCTTAAAGAGTTTATTGTAATGTTTCTTCCTCATGTACAGCGCTTTGAGTGTCTCGTTACTGAAAAGCGCTATATAAATAAAATTACCTTACCTTACCTTACCTTACCTTACCTTACAGACTCCATCCAACAACGCAGGCAGCTTTGGAATGCTTTGAACAGTTGCCCACGTTTTGCAAATCACTCGATAAGCCAGGAAACCACCAACTCCAAAAAGCAGAAATCCTGTTATAAAAAGTCCAAATATGTACACATTTTTGACTTCCGCGACTGACATCATAGTCAGGGACACAATTTTCCACTGCTGCCAAGAATCCATTGTGTATCCAGAGAAGTCTGGACAAGAGGGTTCTCCTTTACCCTGTCTTCCCGTCGAAAAAAATTTTATCAATTACGTTGAGAGTCTAGCTGACCAAATCCATAATTTACAAGTTTGGAGGAGATGCAAAGCGAGGTTCTGAGAAAAATACAGACAAAAGCAGAAGCAGGGATCAGCAGGGAGGGAGGGAGAGAAAACACGTGTGTCTTCCACCGAGAGCAAGAGAAAAAGAAAGAAAAAATTATAATAATAATATTTCTTTAACATTAGAACTCCCAGGGCCGTCAATTTGACGGTTTTGAAAGTTTGACACGCCATAACTATGGTTTATTAAAACTTTTATCTTCCTGGCATCCTGACTTTTTCTAAACTTGTGTCTTGTGTATTCCTATGTCTCTATTTTTAAAAAATAACAAAGTAAATAAAAGATCTAAGTATTTCTACCTCTAACTACCACAGCCGCTATTTTGACGGCATTGACATTGATATTTTTTCCCCACGGCTGAGTATGTGCGCGAGCATTGCCTAGCAACCGCCACTCCAGAATGCAGTCTGAGAAGGAGATTGTTGCCATCCTGCAAATGGCTGCTAGAAGGATATTTTCTGCTCAAGAGGCATTGGAAATGCTTCAAAAATTAGATGATCGTGATTCTGGGGTCGAGAGGGAGTCTGACGGCTCTTGGTCAGCATTCAGTTCCAGTGACAGCGGGTCAGAGAGCGAGCCTCCCCCGGCTAAAAAAACATGAGTCGTCCCATTAGCAGGAGGTTGTGGCGCATTATTTCAAGTTAGTAAAAGACAAGGCTATGATTTTATCATTAAATTCAATTCAGTTTATTTATATAGCGCCAATTCACAACACATGTCGTCTCAAGGCACTTCACAAAAGTCAGGTACATACATTCCAATTAATCCTAATCATTGAACAGTGCAGTCAGAGAGAAAGGGTTAAACACTGAAAGACAGGGCCATTTGGATCATCAGTAGAGGGTGAGCATTAAGTTGTTGCCAGCAGAAGCTTGGAGGATTCCCCTTTCCAGAAAGGTGTTACAGGTAGACACAGAGTCAGGCCAGGTGTAGCTTCTAGGAAGAGAAAAGAGAGAGAACAAAGTTAAAAGCTGAAATAACAGCAAATAATACAAAATTGAAGAGTAGTGTGAGAATGTAGCGAAGAGGGTGAAAGTGGTCATTATGTCCTCCAGCAGCCTAAGCCTATAGCAGCATAACTACAGAGATAGCTCAGGATAACCTAAGCTACTCAAACCATAAGCTTTATCAAAAAGGAAAGTTTTAAACCTAGCCTTAAAAGTAGACAGTTTGTCCATCTAGAGCCCACTGATGGCCACTGTTATACTAAAAACCACAACGATTGGGATACCTCTCTCTGTCAGATTGACCATAACCATTGGAAAAGAGAGGGGGTCATACAGGTAGCAGAAATGGAGGGTGTGTTTGCACCTCAACCATAGCTGAGCCGGTTTAGGCTAAACCTGACTCCCCCTTACTCCATCCAACAAGGGGAGAAGAAGAGGGAGGTAAAATAAGGAAGATAGCTCAGGATAACCTAAGCCACTCTAACTATAAGCCCTATCAAAAAGGAAAGTTTTAGGCCTAGCCTTAAAAGTAGACAGGGTGTCCGCCTCACGGACTAAAACAGGGAGCTGGTTCCACAGGAGAGGAGCCTGATAACTAAAGGATCTGCCTCCCATACTTCTAGAGACTCTAGGAACCACCAGTAAACCTGCAGTCTTAGAACGAAGTGCTCTGTTAGGAACGTATGGAACAATCAGATCTCTGATGTATGATGGAGCTAAATCATTAAGGGCTTTATATGTGAGGAGGAGAATTTTAAATTCTATTCTGGATTTAACAGGGAGCCAATGAAGGGAAGCTAAAGTAGGGGAAATATGATCTCTCTTTTTAATTTTCATCAGAACTCTTGCTGCAGCATTTTGAATCAGCTGAAGGCTTTTAACTGCATTTTGTGGACATCCTGATAGTAAAGAATTACAATAGTCCAGCCTTGAAGTAACAAATGCATGGACTAGTTTTTCAGCATCAATCCTGGAGTTCCGGAGATGATAAAAGGAAATCCTAGAAACCTGTTTAATATGGGATTTAAATGACATGTCCTGGTCAAAAATAACACCAAGGTTTTTTACTTTATTATCGGAGATCAATTTAATGCCATCCAGGTTAGGTGATTGACTAAGCAGTTTCTTTTTTAAAGATTCCGGTCCAAAGACGACAACTTCTGTCTTGTCTGAATTTAGAAGCAGAAAATTTTAAGTCATCCAAGTTTTTATGTCTTCAAGACATGCTTGTAGTCTATCTAACTGGTTGGGCTCATCAGGATTTATGGATAAGTAAAGAATATCATTAGTGACTTTTAGCAGAGCTGTTTCAGTGCTATGATGAGCTCTGAAACCTGACTGAAACTCGTCAAACAGGTCATTACTGTGTAAATGCTCACACATTTGATTAGCAAGTATTTTCTCAAGAATTTTAGATAAGAATGGAAGATTGGATATCGGTCTGTAATTTGTTAAGTCATCTCGATCAAGCGAAGGTTTCTTAAGCAAAGGTTTAATTACAGCTACCTTAAAAGCTTGTGGTACATACCCATTTACTAAAGATAAATTAATCATATCTAAAATGGGGCTGGTATCATTTTAGGCAATGGCTTACAGATTAGTAAACTAATAATATATAAAATATTTATATAGCAACAGTGCCACAATCACCACAATCAGCGCATGTTCAGAGACCGGGAGACGAGCCAGGTGCCCAGCTATAAACGCAGCAATCCAGCTCACTGGCCAGAGAGAAACTGCAAATCAAGGTACTGATAATGGACAAAGAGATCATATATAGGTATAGTAGCCCAGTAATAACAATCTATTCTGCGCTTTACCACGTTTTCATCGCAAGACGAGCGCACACCTGGGAAGGAGGAGGAAATAGGAAAGGATGGCGCTGTGTGGACAGTGGTAGGGGAGGAAGAAAGTAGAGGGAGGCGTCAGAGTCAGAACGCGTTGACAGAGCGTCAGATCCAAGATGCCCAGACCACGTTCCTCTGCTTGGTGGATGCCGAAATGCTCATCCACGTTCAGGGCTGCAGGGAGGCTGAGGCCCGCAGAGTTTTAGGAGATGATTCCTCCACGGACATGAGTGTGGATGAGCTCATGGCGTTTTTAGCACTAGTTTATGTCCGCGAAGTGAAAGGGGGGCGTAACATGGAGCTGTCCAGCTTTTGGTCAGATTAGTAAAGCTTTTTTTAAACAAATGTGCCCGCTACTCTGTATTATTTTTGATCAAATACTATTATGAATTCTTGTCAAAACCATAATTTTATAGCATGCAAGAAAACCTTTAGCATCCTGACCGTTTGTAATGCGATGACGTCATCACCACCCTCGCATGGATGCTCGCCGTCAAATAGACGGGCTTGGGAGTTCTAGTAGTGTTAGAATTCTGGGAGTCCTAGTGTTACATATTATCTTAATAAATAGTCAGCTAATTAAACACTGTTGAGAATTGGTCATCCAGAAGGTTGGTTTTATTCAGCAAATCATTCTTTAAAATGTTTTACCAAAATAATGTTTTATCTGATCTTGTGAATGGTTGTTTAAAGGTATACCAGTTAGTTCCAAGACTAACATAACTTCATTTCCAAATTCTTGAAGATAATCCTTCTTTCTATAACGTAAATAACATTGCATGGTAATGTTGCATCCCCCTTTTTTGGTCATGGTTTTTATCTTTGATTTACTTGTTTATATTGTACATATCCCATTAGTCTTCCTTATTCTTTCATTTTGCTTGGTAGTTTAGTTGGGTTGTTATGACATAGCAAAGAGTTTGTTGATTGAAATATGTTTGACTTTGAGTTGACTTATTTTTGTTAGTAAATTCTTGTATTTTAAAAAATTGTGTGAATTCAATTTGCGTGTGTACAGAGTTTGGCTGTTCAATAATGCCAGTGCTTGGCTCATCCTTTTTAATTTTGTCCTAATACCATCACCTTATTGGGCTGGCATTTACAGAACAACCCTTAACATACCAAAATATTATTTAATAAAATATTAGCATTAATATTTAATATTAAATAATATATTCATATTCATAATCACAACATTGTAAAGTGCCTTGAGACGACGTGTTGTGAATTGGCGCTATATAAATAAAACTGAACCAAATTGAATTAGTACGTTTTTGTCATAGTTTTACTAGAGTGCAGAGGACATTCTCATGGGTGAGATTTTTGTTCATCCAAAGTGAACCTAAAAGTTTCTGCTGGGTCAGTTTGGCCTGAGTGTTCTGTCATAGTTTTACTAAGTCTCTTGACCCACATGCAGAAACTTTCAGGAGACAAATGAAGTTTTAAGATATTTATTTAGAGGAGTAATGTCAGATCCTGACATTACCCCTCCCCTAACGACCGCCACCAGGCGGTCCAGTAGACGTAGACAGACCACATCGGGATGCCTCAAAATCCCGGATAAGGAATTTGTCGAGAATGAAGGAACCAGGGATCCAGGAGCGGTCTTCCGGACCATAACCCTTCCAGTCGACCAGGTACTGCCATCCACGACCGCGGCTTCGGGATCCCAGGATACGCCGCACAGCATAGGCAGGTTGCCCACCAACGTCCCGGGCGGGTGGTGGGGGCGAGGAAGGAGGGCACAGAGTACTGGAACGTACAGGCTTGATGTGGGAGACGTGGAACGTAGGGTGAAAACGAAAGTGCGGTGGCAGCCGGAGGCGAACCGCAGTGGGACTGAGTACAGCTTCAATGACGTAGGGACCAATGTATCTGGGAGAGAGCTTGCCAGAGGCTGGTTTCAGGGATATGTGGTGAGTGGATAGCCATACCTGTTGTCCAGGGGTGTAAAGAGGAGCTTGAACTCTTCTCTGGTCAGCCAGGCGACGATTAGTGGCTGTGGAACGCTGGAGCACGGCAGTGGGAAGTTGCCATAGGCGCTTACAGCGTCTGATGTAGTGCAGAACAGAGGTGATGGAAGCATCTTTCTCATCTGCTGTAAATAATGGAGGCCGGTACCCCAATGACGCTTCAAAGGGGGAGAATCCGGTAGCAGCTGACACATGCGAGTTATGAGCATACACTATCCAAGGAAGATGAGAACTCGAGTCCCAGGGAGCTGATGACGTAATGCAGCGAAGAGCTGCCTCCAGCTTGGATTGGGGGTGAAACCCAGATGAGGGGGACGGGAAAGGGCCCATTTACGCTCTGTAAAACAGTTCCAAAACCTGAGGCGGGAAACTGGGGCCCTCGGTCAGAGACAAAGTCTCGAGGAATGCCGTGGAGACAGAAAGCATGTTTAATCAGGAGCTGGGCAGTCTGAAGCGCTGTGGGCAACTTTCTGAGGGCGACAAGATGGCAGGCTTTAAAAAAACGGTCAATAATTGTGAGTATGGTGGTCATACCTCTGGACTTGGGGCAGGCCGATTAAAAAACCCAAGGGGGAAAATGGGGGACGGGGTCTCATGGGGGAAAAACGAAGGGGTTTTAACAAACCAGACAGAGGCTGGTTCTGGTTTTTTACTTCTTGCGCAGATGGAAAAACCCCAGTATGTAGCCCCTGACATCATGATGGAAGAGAAGGGCCACCAAAATTTGGGGGGGAAATGAGAGCAATGGCCCCGGCTGACTCCTGGGTGACAGGTAAACTTGGGGGGTATGAAACCAATGAATGAGTTTAGCACGAATAGAGGATGCCATAAGAACGATTGGGGGGCGAGTTCTGGGGTTCTTGTTCAGTAAAACAGTGCCTGTCTTACCCAAATCTTCTATTTTCCCACGTGGGGGGCTCCAAAAAAAACAAGGGGCTGGGAGGATGGATTCGAACCATTCGTCTTTCCTGGGAGGAGTATAAGCGAGACAGAGAATTAGGTTTTTGACATTCTTTGATCCGGGGGCATAAGTAAATTTAAAGTTGAAACGGGAAAAAAGGAATAATGAACACCTAGATTTTTATAGAGTTAAGGCGTTTGGCTGTTTGAAGATAGGGGGGGTTTTTTTTTGGTGGGGTGAAGATCTGCACGGGGTTTTCAGACCCCTCCAGAAAGTGACCCCATTCCTCTAGAGCTAGCTTAATTGCCAAACCTTGGGATCTCCTACGTCATAGTTGCGCGGGGGGGAGTGAGGCGTGGGGCGATGAGTTTGTGATCTGACTCGGAGCGCTGGAAAAAAAACTGCCCCACCCCATATCCAAGCATCCACTTCCAGGGAAAATTTTTTGGGGAAGGGGGCTGAGGCTGGGTAAAAAATGGGGGCCATGGAAAAAACGTGCCCTTGAGCTCTTGGAGTGCTGCTTGGGCTGCGGGAGTCCAAAAAATATGCGGTTTTAGTGGGGGTGATGGCGGTTGGGGTTTGGCAGCAATTTTGGCTGTATTTTTCGGATAAACCTCCGATAAAATTTTAGCGAACCCCGGGAAACGTTTTAACTGCTTTCGGTTCTCAGGTACTGGCCAGTCAACGAGTGCTTTGATTCTTTGGGGTTCAGTTTTACCTGTCCCCCCTTTAAAAAATGTAGCCATGGAAAGGGAACTGTTTTGGGATGAAACCCAACTTTTTTCTGTTTTTACATAGAGTCTGTTTTTAAGAGCAGCTGAAGGACTAAAGGGACGTGTGTCCGTGATGCTCAGGGGAGGGTTTTTAAAAAAACAGATGTCACCCAAATAAACAAAAACGAAAATGTCCGAAAATCAGGGAAAAGTAATTGACTAATGCCTGGAAAAAACTTCAGGTGCATTAGTGAGCCCAAAAAGGCATTGACTGGGTACTCAAAATAAACCCGGGGGGGTACGAAAAGCATTTTTTTCCCTCACCCCCCTGTCTGATGCGAACAAGGTGAAAAGCTTTTCTGAGATAAGGGTTTGGTAGAGATGGTAGACCCTTTGAAAGCAGGTGATATTAAAAGGAAGTGGATATTTTTTTTATAGTAATGTTGTTTAAACCTCTGAAATGGATACATGGGCAGAGCGAACCCTTTCCCCTTTTTAGAGAAAAAGAAAAACCCCAGCTCCCAAAGTTGAGTGATGGGGGCGAATTTTTCCCTCCAGCCAATGATTCATTTATTTATTTTGGCATGGTTTCCTCTTTCGGTTTTTAGAGAGGTTTTTACAGCCGACTAGTGGGTAGTGGGGCCCCCCAGGGGAAGCAGCTCAAGGGCACAGTCGTACGGTCCTATGGGGGGGAAGAGAGAGTGCTCGGCTTTTGCTGAACACCTCTTTTAAAACGGAGAGTTTTTTGACCAGTTTAAATTTGAGGGTTATGTCTTTGTAGCCAACTGAAGCCTAGGACGATGGGGGTACCTTGAGTGGGAAAAACGTTGAAAATTCGTTTTTTTTTTTTTCATGATGATTTCCAGAAATTATGATCTCCAAGGGAACTGTGCGATGAGTTATGGAAGGAAGGGACTGAAAAAACCCCCCCTAGAGCTGAAACCTTGACAGAAGAAGGGAGAGGAAAACAGGAGATGTGACATGCTCGAGGTATACAAGGCGGCTCTGGCGGTACGTCTTCCGAGGAAAAGGGGAAAACAGAGCGATGAGCACAGTTCCAGAGAGTGTTTTGAGGGAGATAATGCGTGGCAGGTTACTGTTAAGCAGATGGAGAAGGCAGCTTGGGGAGGAGGTCAGTTTTCTCGGATAGAGCGTCGTGTTTTTTCCGGAGAGAGGGGGTTGTTGGAGGGCGGACAAAATTTAAGAGTGCTCGGGTTTTGCTAAACACCTCTTTTAAATCTAGGTATTCCTCAGGAACTCCAGCCAGATCAGAGGAATCTTCCCCCCATCCCCCCAAACCCTGCTGGCCCCTAAGAGGAATTTTGCAGATTGGAAGGCAGGAAGAGAGGGCTGGAGGGGACCAAGATTCAACGGAGAGTTTTTTTCCCTTAATTTTGAGGGTTATGTCTTTTTAGCCAACTGAAGCCTAGGACGATGGGGGTACCTTGAGTGGAAAAAACGTTGAAAAAACTTCGATTCTTTCATGATGATTTCCCTAATTATGATCTCCAAGGGGGAACTGTGCGATGAGTTATGGAAGGAAGGGGTGACCCCCCTAGAGCTGAAACCTTGACAGAAGAAGGGAGAGGAAAAATTTTTAATGCCATGTGATAAAACACAAATGTGGAATCAATTTAGTCTTGTTTCCACATCCTGAGTCAATTAAAAAAGAAAATTTTTAACAGTTCTTTCTTTTTACCATGATCGTGGCGGGATAGTAGGATGGGATCTTTCAACCAGTTTGGGTTTTGGTCAGCCGGGGCCTCCCTCTAACCCGGGGGACCCGATCTTTTTTTGGGGCGGACGGAAAAGTTTGAATGTAATGTCCTTTGGGGCCGCAAAAACAGACACTCCTTTGGGTTTTCCCCCCCCAAACCCTTTTTGACGTTCTTCAGGGGTTAAGCGAGGGCGTCCCACCTACATGGGTTGGGGCTTTTAAGGCTCAGATGACATTCCACCCCAGTGGGGTTTCGAGGAGGAGGATTAAAAGTTCACAGAGTCAGATAACAAGGGGACACTCCTCCTATTTCTATCTTTGCTTCTTTCCCTCAGACGGTTATCCAATTTTATTGCCAAAACTGATTAAGTCATTCAGTCATTCGCTCCTTCAAGAGCGTTCGAATTCCAGCCAGATCCAGCGGTGTAGTACGAAATTTCAATAGAATAATCTGAAGTGGATTGTTGCCCTTTTTTTTTAATTTCCAAAATTTTTCCTGGATATTTTCTGCTTCTCCCCTTGGGGGATCAAAAGTGAGTTTTAATTCCTTAAAAAATTGTTGAAAAGAGCAGCAAAAAGAGGGTATTTTTGAAAAACGAGATTCAGCCCCTTTTAAAGCCTTTCCTCGAACAAACCCCATAACATGTAGGCAAATTTTTGGATCATCACAGGGGGAAAGGTTTGAGGTGAACGATTGAACACAAGTGTGCATTGTAGGAGAAAAACCTCCGCATCTACTACCTCCCCTGAAAACAACTCAGGAGTAGGTGGAGTGGACGTCACGGAAGGTCGGGGGAAACTGCAAAGGGCGGATTGGGGGCACTAGGAGACCCGTGGGAGGAGTAGCAGCGGGGGTTAGTTTTGTAAGTTGCTTAGTCTAGCAGCGATTTGTTTTCCATGTTAGAGTTATTTGGTTCTGTTGTTCAACTAGAGTCCAGAGGACATTTTCTGGGTGAGTTTTTTTTTCATCCCAAGTGAACCTAAAAGTTTTCTGCTGGGGTCAGTTTTGGGCCTGGGGTGTTCTGTCATAGTTTTACTAAGTCTCTTGACCCACATGCAGAAACTTTCAGGAGACAAATGAAGTTTTAAGATATTTATTTAGGGGGGTTGTGACATGCTCGAGGTATACAAGGGGGCCTCTGGCGGTAAGTCTTCCGAGGAAGGGAAAAAAGAGCGATGAGCCCCAGGTTTCCCAAGAGTGTTGAGGGAGATAATGCGATGCAGGGTTTACTGTAGCAGATGGAAAGGCCTTTTGGGGAGGGAGGTCAGTTCTCGGATAGAGCGTCTGTGTTTTCCAGGAGAGAGCGGTTCGTTGGAGGGCGGACAGATTAGGTAGTTGAGCGTCTTGTACCCGGTGACGGCAAGCTTGCAATCCCAGCGGAACACACCAGAGGAGATCAGAGTCCAGTAAGTCGAAAACACCAAAGGATCCAGGGAGGCACCTTGGGAGGGAAAAGAATCAGGTTACTAGGGAATCTCAGAGAGCAACAAAGAAACAGGATACAGGGCTTGAGGTACCAGAAAGGACGACACTCAGGCGTCGAATGCTCGGCAACCTTCTCCTTAAGAAGCTGTCATGATGAGCCCCAAATGACTAACAGGTGTGAGAGACAGCTTGTAGCTCCACCCTCCAACTGAACCTGCTGAGGAAACCAGTACAGCAAACACAAACACAGACAGATCCTGACAGTTTTCTGATTGACTATCTTCCCCTAAGCCAACAGCCAACAGTGACCTTTCACATGCCAGCAGGACCCACCATGAATTATAGGCACCTAAGCCCACAGGACCACCACACAATACTAGACATGCTGTAAACTCTCCTTGCCTCCAGGTGCCCCTATCAGATGTTATTTGTCTGTTTGGATGCACAATGGTTTGTGTTAGCTGTCTTAGTCACACAACAGTTCCTCACATGAAGGATAGGAATGTCAAAAAAGAATGGGTCACCTGCAAGTTCACACAATAGCCTGACCTTGTGCTTTGTGCTCAATGGATAATGTAAAATACTGCGGGGGGAGGGAGTATGTAATGAGCGCACATTGGCGTTATAATCCTGTGACAGCTGTCATTGCTTACCAGGCCACCTCTCACATCACTATTCCTTAATGTAATCAATTTACATGAACACTTAATGTAATAAACTTCCTGGAGGTGGTTAACATCTATTGGGACAGTGATACTCCAGATCAGTGGTTCCCAATTGTGTTAAGCTTCTGATGCACAAAATAACTAAACAGACCTGAGAACCTACTTATTGTTTAAGTAAACAAAAATTCAAACCAGCTGACAGCCTTGCCTGGACCCGGGACAAGATCATCTTAGATTGGCCCCCACCCACAGCAGATAAGATTCATTATCATCCATCATAGATTCATTTAAGTGATGCATGAATATCCAGTTATACCGAACTTAAATTTTTTTATTTTATTTGCAACTTTTCAATGTTGGCACTTTGACTTTCCATACATAGTCTACATGTTGGGAGGTCCAAATTCTTCATATTTTAGGCTACTGCTGGTGTAGCATGTTTATACTTGAGCCCAATTTCCTTGTGCCAAAGCTTTCTTGGAAGTCTTGGAAGTCCAATAATTGGCAAGCTGAGCCTCTATATGGAGCATAATATTAATTTCATCAAAGGACTCATCTCCAGCCACAGGAAAATACACAGAAAAATACGCAACCTGAATCTGTCCCTCCACTGCGGGTCTGGCAGCCACTATATTACTTTGATCTAAAGAAACAGTACCGCGACTGTCACCTGAGCAATATACCCCTAGCTGCAGGTAAACCTACAGATTAAAACTGGACCTCTCTCATATCTGTGTCCTGTCCTCTAATGGCGCTAAAAAATGTGGCCGTTTCTGTCAGAGACATGGTGTGTCTTCAAGCTAATTGATGTTATTATTGGAACAGCTCTGTCAGATAAGTGTCAGTAGCTATGCTGAATTTGGTCAAATAAAAGTGCTGATTTCCATTGTAGGACTCCTTCTGCATTGGATATTCTTTGGTCATGACATTTACCCTGTGTATCATCAAAATGTGCAATTGTACATAGCATAATATCAATATAGTGGAAAAAAATCGAACTATATGTATCCTTTTATCTCCAACTTGAGGATTTAAAAAAAACAACAAAAGAATTAGCAGTGAAAAACAATGTAAACATATTTGCAAAAACAATTAGCAATACAAACTATATAAACAAACTTGGTGGCCACAGGAATTTCTTGCCAGCTGAAATTGAGCTGAGTGAAGCTGACACCCCACCCCATGAAAATAATCCGGTAAATAGACAGAATGGTTAATGCTTCGTTTGTGCAGATTTGTGCCTTTAAAATTTTCGTTTGTGCTGCTATGGTTTCTGAGATATTAAAGTTTTATTTTAGGTCATCCAGAAGTCACCATCCCCCAAATTTGCTCCGAATTGAACCAGAGAGGTCTACTTTTTTAGTGCTTCGTTTGTGCTGTGTAAAATATTCGTTTGTGCTGTTGTGGTTTATGAGATATAAGTTTAAATTTCAGCCAATGACGTCACTAACACCCCAGCTTGCTCCAAAACAAACCAGACCAGTCTTGTTTTAGTGGTTCATTTGTCCATGTTTGTGCTGTTTATGAGATATAAGTTTTAATTTCAGACGAACACATGACCACCTAAATTGATTACGTCCGTCTGTGAAAGACAACACCACCTTGTGTGGAAATGGATTTCACCAGCTGTACCCTACCTTGACAGGAACTGATGACGTCTATGGCCTGCGACCGTTGTTATGTAATGTTTATAACATTCATAATAGCTAATATCTGATGGTGCTCAGCTTGTCTTCTTAAAATGACTTTATGCTTTTGTGTTTAAATTTGTTAATATATTGTGTATAATATACTTTTACTTTAATCAATGAAATTTGTAATTTTATTTAATTTTTTTACTTTGTCAATCACATTGTTGTTAATAATTGACCTATTAAATGTCTTCAAGGTTTAGGAAATCAAGCGTTTTTGCAACTTTAATTATAAATAAAGTTCTCACCCAGTATCTCCTTTGCCTGCAATCTGCCCCGAATTAGGAGAGATGAATGGATGGATGGATATTGTAGTCATGCATTCAAGTAAAAACACAACTGGTAATATAGTTTGATGTCCACAATTTTGATACATGTTGAAATGAAGACCCAGCTACGCTTTGTCTCACAGATATGACATTCATATTCATTCATGGATGCTTTGGCGTGTCTGTGACCCTAGAGGGCTAAGGAACATTTTCAAAATTGAACAGGTACTGATGATAGTGAGAAGGCCAACTTGAACAGATGATTTTGGTGTTGTGATTTGAAGGTTGTAAGTAGTAAGTGTCCAGAGATTGCTGTAGATTGATCAGTTTTGTGGCTCCAGACAGATTATGTAGACCAGAATTAATCTTTTGATTAATGCTAATCACAGTTTTTGCCTTTTTTATTCTTTAATTATACGCCCCGACAGCCATCGGTAGACAGGAATTCCTTATTTGCAGTACTCTCAAAAGAGGCCATGCTCCAAAATGTCAAAATAGCCACGCCACCTGCCACTGTCTGGAAATATCTGAGTCAGCAGCAGGAACACAAGATGTCTGTAAAGGCCCTGTATACCTTTGTGAAATTAAACAGACATCAGGCATCTGGTCATCTTTGGAAATTAGTGATCAGGAAAGTGATCCTGAAAGTAGTGTCGACACAGAAAAGTGTTCTCCTAGAAAAGTTCCCTTTGAATTTAAATGTATTTCTGAAAAAGTAGCATACAATGACAGCCTTTCTCAACTGGGAAAAGGGAATACACAATTTTGAAACCTCGCACTCATGTCATAACTGATCAGATTTGGAAGACGGTCAAAACACATGTACATTTGTGTTCCAATGAGCCAAGGTCTATCCAACTGTCAGCAGTACCTACATAGACATCAGAGGCTCCTGTAAAGAGTATCATGGCCATGTTGAAATGACATGTGACAGACAGCCAGCAGTTAAAAGCCCAGTGGTGCTCCAATGTTCCATCGAAGTGCAACCATTTCACTTTGGTTAATGAGGTACTTTTATTCCAGGCAAAGAGATTCAATTTATACTTTAAACTTTAAATGATATACTACAACTCTGTAAATACATTTTAAAAAACACACCGAAACAAAGAACACTCATCACTATATACTCTAGGCTGCAGCTTGTTATTTGAGACCGAGCACAAACCTCCGTGTATCAGTAAATATATGTGTCAGCCTGAAGCGGCTTTAACTGGATTGAGCAGTGTGGTCAGTGGGTGTGATGAACCCAAAATCTGTGTACATGCAGCAGTAAAACTTCTAGTAAAGCATTTAATAAGCATGTTACATATTTTCTTCATATGTTCCTGTAAGGAGACACAGGTAACTTTAAGAAAATTCTAACAGAAGTCAGATATCTCCATGGCCACCGGCCATTCCAAGTGGTTACTGTCTGGAAGCCTGCAAAAGGGATGTGTGTTGGCAGGATGGAACCAACTCTATGTGAGGTCAGCAAAGGCAGCTGATCTGATGGATGTTGGAGATCCCCAGCCAAGCCACCTAACTAATTTTGCCACACTGTGGAAAGTCAAATAAGAGAGAAACGATTTGAAATTAGTGGACAAAGATCCCATCGTATCTTTGCAAGTATTAAAATATAACACACCTCACAGTGGAAGCATTGCAAATATTGGACTGGACAAGTTTTTTTGTCACCACTGTAGTCATACTCAGCTGCATGTTTACAAGACATTGTCCAGGAAATGTACTCCAAATGGCTCCGTAAAATACACATAAACATCATAGTAATGTCCTTGTTCAGCAGAAAGAAAGAAAAAAGTTACATTGTCTTCCTGCGTTGGTAACATCTGCCAACTTCACTTTCTCGCTGACTGAAATGGTGAATAAGGTTGAACTGGAACATATGAAACCAATGTGAAACTAAAAACAGTGCCTAATTACAGGCTGCATTTGGTAAAATCCATTTCCACAGACACAGGTAAAGTCATGTGATCGTCTGAAATTAAAACTTATATCTTATAAACCATAACAGCACAAACGAAAATTTTAAGGGCACAAACGAAGCACTAACCATTCTGTCTATTTACTGAAATTTTTCATGTGGGTGGGGTGTCCGCTTCACTCAGCTCTGAAATTGTCCTTTGCACATTCAAATTAGTGTTACTGATTATGGTACGGGGGGTTCTTGCACTAAAAAACAGCTTCAACGGAGTCAGCGGTGACCATGATTTTGTGTTGTCAAGTCTAGGTCCTGGAGATTGCCTCAGGGTAAATGTAGGAGCTTGTGCCTCAATGTCAGGCTCATCTGGAGAGTGGAACTTATCCTCATTGTCATCACCAGGTGTAGAGGTAGCCTGACTCACCTGCCTCGAAAGTTGTTTACCTCTCTTTGTTGGCTTGGATGAGCTGCTTCTTTTTCTTGAGACAGAACCTACCTTCCTTTTTGTCGGCCTCGAGGCACACTATATAGCTGACAGGCAGGTGGCTCATACTCCTCATCTTCTTCATCTTCTGGACAATCGTCGCAGAAACAGAAAGATATATGCTGAAGACTAGTCAGTCATTTTCTACCGCTTATTCCATAGTGGGTCGCGGGGGAGCTGGTGCCTATCTCCAGCAGTCTATGGGCAAGAGGCATGCTGAAGACAGGCTAAAAATGAAGTTGCATTTGACATTGACTCATAATAAGCTTAGGAACACAATGGTAACACTGTTATGGCACATCATGTTTATGTTGTAACCATAATAGTTTGCATAATAGACTTCTCATTTTGAAGAAGAAGATAAAGCCTCAACCGATATGGTGGGAGGCTGGGTCTTTTCAGTGCCAGATGGTCCTGCCTCATCCTGGCTGTAAAAATACAGATAACAAATGATTTCCCACTGTACACAAAAAATACTAAAATAACATACAAAAGCAGTGATGCAATTCTGTAACAGTAAAGTGGTATTGGTAAAGTGCGAATTATGTAACAGCTATATAACAGGCCCTAAACCAGTTCCACTAACAGGCCTTGCAGTCCTTTGTCCTAAAGGGGGAGGGTGGTTGTTTAATTACCATGTTTTCTAAGTACAAGATAATTTACTTCCTACTGTACTCAAAAAAAATATAAAATAACATACACAATCAATGATGTACTTCTGTAACAGTAAATTGGTATTCAATTCAATTGAGTTTTATTTATACAGTGCCAATTCACCACAAGTCATCTCAAGGCACTTTACAAAGTTAGTTCAATCGAATCATACAGATTTCAAATAAGGTACATACATTTCAATTAATCCTAACTATCAAACAGTGCCGCCGGATTCAGTTTATTATTCAAATTAGTTAAGAGTTTTTATATCAAAGGAAAATTGGCAGATTGCATTCAGTCAGTGACTAGAGTCAGCATTCACTTCTCCTGGATGAGCGTCTAGCAACAGTCGACAGTCGCTTGCATAGACTTTGCAGAAATCCCTCATACTGAGTATGCCTGTAGCGGCAGTGGAAAGGAAAACTCCCTTTTAAACAGGAAGAAACCTCCAGCTGAACCAAGCTCAGCGTGAGCGGCCATCTGCCACGACCAACCAGGGGTTTGAGAGAGCAGAGAAAAGACAAAAAAAGAACACAGAAGCACTGATCGAGCAGTACTTTCTATAGGAACAAAAAGTTAATGGTTGCAGCTCCTTTAAAGGCTTCATCAAGGAAAGAAAGACAGCTAAGCAGATGAACTCTGAGCCCATTTTCAAGTCTAGAGTTTGTAAGAGAGCACATACAGTTAGTCATTGTAGAAGCTCAGCCAGTAGCTACATGTCTAGTATGTCTAGTATGTCTAGGAGAGACATGGTTAAACAGTAAAAGACAGGGCCAAGTGAATCATCTGTATAAGGTGAGCATTAAGTTGTTGGCAGCAGCAGCTTGGCCGATGTCCCCCTCCAGGAAGGTGCCACAGCTAAAGACAGGGCCAGATCAGGTGTACGTAGCTTCTAGAAAGAGAAAAAACAGAAAGAGAACATAGTTAAAATCTGAAATAACAGCAAATAACGCAAAGTCGGAGATAGTATGAGAATGTAGCAGAGTATGAAAGCGGTCATTATGTCCTCCAGCAGTCTAGGCCTATTGCAGCATAACTACAGAGATAGCTCAGGATAGCCAAAGCCAAACTATAGGCTTACTCAAAAAGGAAGGTTTTAAAGCCTAGCCTTAAAAATAGACAAGGTGTCTGGCTCACGGACTAAAACTTGGAGCTGGTTCCTCAGGAGAGGAGCCTGATACCTAAAAGATCTGCCTCCCATTCTACTTCTAGAGACTCTAGGAACAACGACTAAACCTGCAGTCTATGAACGAAGTGCTCTGTTAGGAATATATGGAACAATCAGTTCTCTGATGTATGATGGAGCTTGATCGTTAAGGGTTTTATATGTGAGGAGGAGAACTTTTAATTCTATTCTGGATTAAACAGGGAGCCAATGAAGGGAAGCTAAAATAGGAGAAATATGATCTCTCTTGTTAAATTTTCATCAGAACTTTTGCTGCAGCATTTTGAATCAGCTGAAGGCTTTTAACTGCATTTTGTGGACATCCTGATAGTAAAGAATTACAATAGTCCAGCCTTGAAGTAACAAATGCATGGACTAGTTTTTCAGCCTCACTCCTGGATAGGATATTTCTAATTTTGGCAATGTTCCGGAGGTAAGGTAAGTTTATTTATATAGCGCTTTTTAGTAACAAGACATTCAAAGCGCTGAGGAGCTGAGGTGAAAGAAGGAAATCCTAGAAACCTGTTGGCATTTAAATTACATGTCCTGGTCAAAAATAACACCAAGGGTTTTTACTTTATTACCGGAAGTCAATTTAAGAATTCAGCATGTTCCAGCCGTTCTAAGAGAATATTGTGATCGACTGTATCAAATGCAGCACTGAGATCCAACAGAACAAGTGTCATTTTATTCGAAATAGCTCTGACCCACATACAGAGAACACTCAGGAGGAGGAAGTAAAATAAAGACTGTTTTATTGATGATGTAATCAGGAACGAAATGGACGAAAATCTCACTGTAGGGAGAGAAGTGAAGAGAATGGATGAGTACGCTTGTTTTGATCTGCAGTGCGGTGAAGGCTCTGAACAGTTGAGTTTCAGATGGTCTAGCAGCGAAGGACATGTTGGTGGACAGACGATACAGTGATATCTCTTTCATCGGCAGCAAACAGGGGTGACTGATAGCCCAGTGAGGCCTCAAAAGGTGAACGTCCAGTGGCAGAGGAAATGTGTGAATTTAAGGCATACTCTACCCAAGGTAGATATGCGCACCAGTCAGAACGGTTAGTGGACGTGAGACATCGTAGGGTTGATTCTAGCTGCTGATTTAGTCTTTCGGTTTGACCATTAGACTGTGGGTGGTAACCTGAAGTCAATGAAACCCTGGCTCCGAGAGCTAAACAAAACTGTTTCCAAACCTGCGAGATGAACTTTGGGCCTCGGTCAGATAAGATGTGCTGTGGTATTCCATGGAGACGAAAAACGTGTTTAGTGAGGAGTTTGGCAGTTTGCAAGGCAGAAGGAAGTTTTCTGAGGGGGATGAGATGACATGCTTTAGAAAAACAGTCCACAATAGTGAGCATAGTTGTCATACCTGAGGAGAGGGGAAGACCAGTAACGAAATCCAGAGCTATGTGAGACCAGGGACGACTTGGGATGCTTAGAGGTTGGAGAAGACCCGCAGGAGGCTGGTTGCAAGACTTATTCCTTGCACAAGTAGCACAAGACTGAACAAATTCCTTCACATCTTTATGTAATGTAGGCCACCAAAACCTTCTTTGAATCAATGCAATGGTTCTACTAACACCTGGATTAGCCGAAAACCTTGCTGTATGTAGCCAATTAATTAATCGAGCTCGTACTGTAGATGGGACGTAAACACGGTTAGGTGGCCCATTGCCAGGATCAGGTTCCTGTTGTTGAGCCTTTAACACCGTGTCCTCAATCTCCCATCTGAGTGCCCCGACCGTCCAACTGGGGGGTATGATGGGTGCAGGTTCCCTCACCGAATCGTCTGGAGAGAGCATCAGGCTTAGTATTCTTTGGTCCGGGCCTGAAAGAAATACATAAGTGGAAACGAGTGAAAAATAAGGACCAGCGAGGCTGATGTGGGTTTAGCCTTTTGGCTGACTGTAGGTAAGCCAAGTTCTTGTGATCAGTCCAGACTTGGATGGGATGTTTGGCCCCCTCAAGCCAGTGGCGCCACTCCTCAAGGGCCAATTTTATTCCCAGCAGTTCTCAGTCACCCATGTCATAATTTCTTTCAGTACTGCTGAACCTGCGAGAAAAGAAAGCACAAGGATGAAGTTTCCCCATCTTCAGAGTTTTGCGACAGCACCGCTCGGACCCCAATATCTGAAGCGTTGACTTCCAGGATAAACTGTCTTGAGGAATCCGGAGGGACCAAGATGGGGGCACGAGAGAACTTCTCCTTGAGAGCACAAAAAGCTGCTTCGGCTTCGGATGACCAGGAAAAAGAGATTTTAGAAGAAGTCAGAGCAGTTAGAGGTGTGGCAATGAGGCTATAGTCCTTGATGAAACGTCTGTAAAAATTGGCAATCCCAAAAAACGCTACAAAAACTTGCATGAAACTGGCACCGGCCATTCTAGAACAGCTCTTACAGGGGTTGGACAATGAAACTGAAACACCTGGTTTTAGACCATAATAATTTATAAGTATGGTGTAGGGCCTCCTTTTGCGGCCAATACAGCGTCAATTCGTCTTGGGAATGACATATACAAGTCCTGCACAGTGATCAGAGGGATTTTAAGCCATTCTTCTTGCAGGATAGTGGCCATGGCACTACGTGATATTGGTGGAGGAAAAAGTTTCCTGACTCGCTCCTTCAAAACATCCCAAAGTGGCTCAATAATATTTAGACTGGTGAAAAGTGCAGGCCTGGGGGGTTTTTCAACTTCAAATTTATGTTCATCAAACCAATCTTTAACCAGTATTGCCTTTTGTGTATTGGTGCATTTTGTCATCCTGAAAAACGGACCGCCCTTCAGGATACAATTTTTGAACCATTGGATGCACATGGTCCTAAAAAAAGGTTCGGTAGTCCTTGGCAGGGACGGGGCCCATCCAGCACAAGTATTGGGGCAAGGGAAGGGCCATGATATGGCAGCCCAAACCATCACTGATCCACCCCCATGCTTCGCTCTGGGCATGCAAACCAGTCTGGGGGTGGATGCTTTTTTGGGGCTTTTTCCCACACCGAACTCCCCTCGGATGGGGGGAAAACAGTAAAGGGGGGACTCATCAGAGAAACCATACATGTTTCCCACATTGTCCACAGCCCAAGATTTGCGCTCCTTGCCCCATTAAAACCGACGTTTGGCATTGTTATGAGTGCCCCAAAGGGTTTTGGGGCTATAGCAGCCCGGCCGTGTATATTGACCCTGGGGGAGCCCCCGACCGACAGTTTGGGGGAAAAGGAGAGTTGAGCAGAACATTTAATTTTGCCGTGATTTGAGCAGCCGGGGTTTTATTTTTTTTTTGGAAAAAACAATCAGGTTAGCACCCGAACACCCCTTTCAGACAGCTTCTTCTTGCGTCCACAGTTAATCCGTTGGATGTGGTTCGTCCTTCTTAGTTGTATGCTGAAAATTACCCTGGATACCGTGGCTCTTGATATACAAAAAAGCCCTTGCTGTCTTTCCACAGATGCGCCAGCAAGATGTGCACCAAAAATTTGTCCTTTTTTGAACTCTGGATGTCCCCACATAATGTTGTTGTCATTTAAATTTTTGAGCAAAAAACTGTGCTCTTACCCTGCTAATTGAACCTTCACACTCTGCTCTTACTGGTGCAATGTGCAATCAATGAAGACTGGCTACCAGGCTGGTCCAATTTAGCCATGAAACCTCCCACACTAAAATGACAGGTGTTTCAGTTTCATTGTCCAACCCCTGTATTTCTTCTGGATCCGAACGTTCCTGTCCAACCTCAAGGATGTAGCCCAGGAAGGTGACTGACGAAACTCACACTTCTCGGCTTTTACGAACAGGCGGTTCTCCAGAAGGCGTTGGAGGACTAGGCAAATGTGTTTGCGATGCTCCTGCATATCCTTAGAGTAAATCAGTATGTCATCTAAGTATACGAAGACAAAAATGTTAAACAAATCCCTGAGAACGTCGTTGACCAAACCTTGAAAAACTGCAGGAGCATTACAAAGGCCAAAAGGCATGAACAAATACTTGAAATGACCCAATGGCGTCTTAAATGCCGTCTTCCACTCATCCCCCTGGCGGATCCTGGCCAAGTGGTAAGCGTTTCGAAGATCTAACTTTGAAAAAACTGTGGCACCATAAACAGGTTCAAAGGCAGAGGTGATGAAGGGAAGTGGGTACTTATTCTTAATGGTGATCTGGTTTAAGCCCCTATAGTCTATACAGGGACGCAAAGAACCATCCTTCTTCCCTACAAAAAAGAAACCCGCCCCTAGTGGTGATGAGGAAGGCCGAATAATACCTGCTGATAAGGAATCATTTATATAGTCTTCCATTGACTTCTGCTCAGGACGTGAATTGTTGAGCCTGCTAGAGGGCAGAGGTGCGCTGGGAAGAAGATTAATTGCGCAGTCATAGGGCCTGTGAGGAGGTAAGTATAGAGCCTTATTCTTGCTAAACACTCCCTTAAGATCATGGTATTCTAGAGGTACCTGAGTTAAATCAGGTAGATCATCTTGTTCTCACTGCTAGCTTGTGGAGGTGGATTAGGTGAAAAGGCTGATCTAAGACAGGATCAATGGCAGTCAGCAGACCAAGACTCTATGCGACACTTAGACCAGTCCAAATGTGGATTATGTTGCTGCAACCAGGGAAAACCTAAAACTAGAGAACCTTGAGAAACTGGAAATACAAAAAGGATGTCTTTTCTCTATGATTGCCGGATAACAATAGTTCCACAGGCTTAGTTCGTTGAGTTATCTGTTGTAGTGTCTTTCCGTCTAGAGCTAGAACTGAACATGGTAATTCAAGATATTCCACTTCTATACCAGCCTGGCTTATTAATTCTAAACCTATAAGATTCTGTTCGCAGCCGGAGTCTATAAGTGCAGATACAGTCAATCTACGCTTACCGACAAAAAGAGTAGCCGGTAAGCTGAATCTGGGGGCTTGACAACTCTGAGCTTGGTCCACCAACACCCCTTCAAAGCCGGCAGACCCTGTCTTTTAACGGCCCAGGACAGACAGGACAGGTTGCTAAGAAATGATCTGCGGAACCACAGCAAAAACACTGCTTAGAAACTCTACGTCTTTGTCTCTCCTCAAAAGATAAGCGGGTACCTCCTAACAGCATGGGCTTGGGTTCGGTAACTGATTGTTGGGGTGAGGCCTTGAAAACGGGTGGAGGATTACTCCTTAACTGGGGGTGAAAATATGACCTTTCTGCTCGGGCTCTCCTTTCTCTTATTCTGTTATCTATCCTCGTTGCTAATAAAATAAACTCATCTAAGGTAGGAGGCTCCTCGACCCTAATTCATCCTTTAGTGGATCATCTAAGGCATGCAAAAAGGTAGTTTTTAGAGCTTCATTATTCTAGCCAGATGTAGCTGCCAATGTACGGAATTCAATTGAAAACTCTGTAATGGGTCTGACGTTGCTTTAAGGCCCTCAACTGTCGGCCAGCACTGGATTTGTCTAATAAAGGGGAAAAAGTCTTTCTAAATTCTTTAACAAAGTCATCGAAAGTACAACCAAACTCCCTGCAATCAGGGAACCGGGCTTCAGCCCACTGCAAAGCTCTGCTGGTCACTAATCCAATAATATATGAAATCTTTACATTATCATGGGGGAAAGAGTGGGGGGATCGATTAAACACCAAAGAACACTAAAGCAAAAACCCCCCACAATCCCCTACCTCACCAGAGAATTTCTCAGGCCTAGGGGATGAGACGTCATGAAAATGAGGTGACGGTAAGGATTCAGGAAACGCAGTAGCGCCATCTGCTGGAGTGGTGGATGAATTATCTAGCATTTGTTGTAACATGGTGGCGATCTGTTCTAAGGGTTGATTGGTTAGACGTTTTCTTTCGTAACGGGAAAGGGGAAAAAAAATAAGAA